>QJPP01003269.1:0-258139 GCA_003996215.1 Jaltomata sinuosa | reverse complement strand
CGCATCCGGCCCCAGCAGTAGGTTCCATGGAAGGCCTCTGCCCGTATACCTCTCCTCCCCCGTATACCCCTCTTCCGGCACACGCAGCCCGTAGCCCCTGGCCCGGATAGCAAGGTCCATGGAGGTCCCCGACCCCATACCAAATCTCAGTATCAGAACATATATCAAGATAGAGACCCAGTCTCGATATCAAGATAGAGAACCAGTCTCGAATATGCATGCCCAGACCCTGTCCAGGACTAAAAATAGTAGGAAAATATCTCCAAAACCCCTCCAAGGGTGCCCGGGCGTCGCCGGGTCTAAACAGTAAAAAGTCATCTCATGTGCTCGGTCCAACCGAGGCTAAAAATCATCTCAAGTAGTAAGAAAACTCAACTAGCACCCGGGCCCTGCCGAGTCTAGCCGATAATCATAAAATGAATGGATTTAAACATAATTTTACTTTCTTGCCCAAAAATCTCCACAAGTGAAATCATCCATTTCCAAATCATTTCCATCAAAAACGGTCCCCCCGGGCCATGCAAGGTTTAGAAAACAATGCCTGTAGGCCCGAAGCCAAAACCACAGTAAAACATGGATAAAACCTCTTTATATGCATGGAAATGATATGATCACACACAACAGCTGCCCAGCAGCTTACAATCAACCTAGCGACCCTGCACAGGCCCACAGCTACTCAGCAAGCATAACCAGCCTAGAAGGATAATTCTATGCCCGGGACTCGCGGACATTCCCAAAATCCCACCTTCTATGTTCCAGAGTCAACAAGGCCTCGCAGGACCACAAGGTAAATAAAATATATCCGCCCAAATACTACAGAGCAACGGAGGAATAAAATAGGCGGAATGAATAAAGCGCGTTCAAGGTCTGTTGCGTACCCAACCTAAGAAACAACCAAGGATGCCCATTATACAATTTATCTCTTAATTATACGAGATCTAGGGAAATTAAACCGTAAAACTACCTGTCGTCCGGCGACAAGCTGCTAGAACAACGATGTCCAAGCTCGAACCACTCCGAGAAAATCCAAAACTAAATCGGAATCGGATTTGGGACGGAATAACTTGACGTAGATAATTGATTTTTCTTTCAAAACCCAAATATTGAGTTAAACAATCTTCTCCATGAAATTCTATTTAGCACGCAAGGATGTGCATAATGAAGTGTGCATAGTAGTATGCCTATATAAAAAACCTTACAGCAAAGTTAAGTGCTGCCACTAATCATCACGCTGCCTAACTTCCCAAATGATGCCACTACTATTTGCTGCCTTCATCTTCCACTTACACGTGGGGGTGGAGGTGGCAACCAATTTCACCCCGTTAAGTATATATTCGGGTATTGCATAAATTCGTGGTAAAATAAATATAATACTTTAAATATACCATAATTGATAGAAAATCATTTCCAATAAAACCTACTATATTATAATAATAAATTTTAACATAACTAAATTTTACTATCTCCGTTAAAATACTACGGAGTATAAAAACCTTATAAAATAAATACATATACACTTATATCGTATCAAAGATATTTTTCATAAACCTTTAAAATATTTTGAAAAGGCAATAATAATATAATTTTTACCCAATTCAACTTTTAAACAACGTATTTTCAAATACACGCATGATGCTAATAAAGTTCTTAAGTTTAGGCTCGTAATTCGCCTACGCACGATTTCGATATTCAAGAATTCTCTCGGGATCCTCCCTTATATTTTATAACTGTTTCGGAACTGAAATGGCATTTTAAAACGTGAAATTGAAGCTTAAATCGGGTTAAACCCGACCCGATTCGCGACCCGGTTTGCAACCCATTTTCTCCCAGACAGTCTGCGGTAAAACAGTCATAACTCCTTGCTCCGAGATTATTTGGACGTGCGGTTTTGTGCGTTGGAAACTAGACTCGTAGACCTTCGATTTGGTATTTTGGGGGACTTCTAACTCTTTATATATTGAGAGAAAAGTCCTGATACATTTGACCCAAGGTTCAGAAAATTTGTTAAAGGTCTTACGATATCTTTTGTCGATTTGCTTAACTTCAACACTTACACGTGGAAATGACCGGAAGGGTCATTACACTTATACACTTACGTAGCATAGACACATGGAATACTGGATATACTGTAGCTAACTCTGAATGTAGTTATAGCTTATATGCCACTTGCCTGACTTAATGTACAATTTTGTAAGGCCCAATATATCTTGGGCTTAGCTTTTCCCTTTTTCCAAATCTCATAACATCCTTCATAGGCAAGACTTTTATGAATACCCAGTCATCTATATGGAATTCCAGGTCTCTGTGCCTCACATCTGAATAATATTTCTGGCGGCTCTAAGCGGTATTCAATCACTCCTGAATCAACTTAACTTTCTCAACTACCTGGTGGACCAATTATGAACCAAGAACATGTGCTTCATCTACCTCAAACAAGTCAATAAGAGACCCATAATGCCATCAATACAGGTCTTCAAAGACTGTCATTTAGATGCTGGAATGATAGCTATTATTATATGCAAACTCGATTAGGGGCAAATGATCATCCTAATTGCTTTTGAAATCTCGAACACATGCTCTCAACATATCATTGAGCATCTGAATAGTAAGCTCAGCTTCATTGTATGTCTGCAGATGAAAGGTTGTGCTAAGATTCACCTGAGTACCCAAAACTTTTTGGAAAGATTTCCAGAATTGAACTGTGAACTGGCCACCTCTTTCAGAAATAATGGAGATAGGAGTCCCGTGTAGGCTAACAATTTCCTTCACATATAACTTAGCATAATCCTCTGTTGTACTGGTGGATATAATAGGTAAGAAGTGGGATTTAATATCTCAAGGCTCTTATGATTAGTAAATATATCAACATGGACCCCATAAAAATAATGTCTCCATATGTTCAATGTAATTACAACTATAACCAATTCTAGGTCATGTGTTGGATAGTTTTGCTCGTGTTTCTTTAATTACCTTGAGCCATATTCGATAACCTTACCATGCTGCATTAATACACAACCTAGACCAATGGCCAAATCATCACAATAAATAGCATACCCCTCCGTGTCCTCTAGAAGTGTTAGTGCTGGTGTCGCAGTTAACCTGTCTTTCAATTCTTGGAAACTCTGCTCATACTTCTTGGACCACTGAAACTTTGTTGCTTTTTGTGTTAATTTAGCAAATGGTTCAGCTATAGAAGAGAGGCCTTCAATAAGCCTTGTGTAGTAACCTACTAGACACAAGAAACTACGTACCTTTATTGGAGTAGTAGGCCTAGGACAATTCTTCATAGCCTCAATCTTCTGAAAGTCTACTTTGATGCCCTCACTAGAGACCACATGTCCAAGAAAATCTACAGAGTCCTACTAGAACTCACATTTGGAGATTTTGGCATATAACTGATGTTCTTTAAGAGACCACAATACTGCTCTAGGGTGATCTGCATAGTCTGCCTCACCACATGAATATATAAGGATGTCATCTATGAATACAATCATAAATAGATCTATAAAGGGTTTGAAGACCCTATTCATCATATCCATAAAAGCTGCAGGGGAATCAGTTAAGACAAAGGATATAACAAGAAATTCAAAGTGCCCATATTGAGTTCTGAAAGTTGTCTTTGGAATATCGACTTCTCTGTTCTTCAATTGACGATATCCTGACCTTAAATCAATTTTTGAAAAGCACTTAGCACCCTGCAACTGACAAATAAATCATCTATTTAGGGAAGTGGATACTTATTCTTTATAGTAACTTTGTTCATTTGCCGATAATCTATACACATGCGCAATGAACCATCTTTATTTTGTACAAATAGTATAGGTACACCCCAAGGTGATATACTAGGTAGGATGAATCCCTTAATAAGGAGATTTTTTAGTTGTTCTTTCAACTCTTTCAGCTCTACTAGGGCCATTTTATAGGGTGGAATTGATATAAGTTTAGTACCGAGATCTACATTGATACCAAAATCAATATCTCTATTTGGAGGAAGTCCTGGTAGCTTTTTGAGGAACACATCTTGATATTCATTCACAATTGGCATGGATTGAAGAGTCGATGTCTCTTTCTCAATATCAAGATCCCTCACTCTAACTAGGTAATATAAACATCCCTTGGAAATCAGCATCCTCGCCTTAGGATAGGAAATAAACCTATCTACAGGTATTATGACACTACCTTTCCATTCAAGGACTGGCTCATCCAGAAAGTGGAATCGAGCAATCTTAGCCCGCAGTCAACTGTAGCATAATAGGATGATAACCACTTCATTACCATGATGAAATCAAAGTCTATCATATCAACCTCAAACAAATTTGATGCAGTGTCTCAACCACATACTGTCAGTATGTAATTATTATAGAGTCATCCAACTATAACTGACTCTCCAACTAGAGTCAATATAGAAAATGGCTCACGTAATATGTTTTTTCCTACTCCAAACTTTATAGCAATGAATGGAGTAATATATGACAGAGTTGCCCCTGGATCTATCAATATATAAACATCATGTGAGAAGATAGACAAGATACATATGACCATATTTGGTGATGCCTCTATATTTGTTGGGCTGCTAATACATATATACAGTTTAGACCCCCTCCGGAATTAGAATCTTTACCTATAGCCCTACCCTGCCCTACTGGTGCCTGAGAACTATAAGATGAAGAAGGAGTGGATGATGATGATGCTACTATAGACCCTGATGAAAAAGGAGTGGATGATGATGATGCTACTATAGACCCTGTAGATTGTGCTCTACCCTTTCTTTTAGCATCTCTCGTTCTGATCACTTGATAATTTTGTATCACATTACCAGATACTCCACACCAATAACAGGCATCAGAGCCTAGTTGGTACTCACCAAGATGTGATCTACCATACTGACTACATAAAAAGCATCAGAGATTATCGGCACTCACCAGAGTGTGATATACCATACTGACTATAATGGGGCCTAGGTGGTAATCCCCGACCTCTACCTCTCTAAAATTGTGGGCCTGGTGCCTTAGATTATTGACTCTGCTCAGGCCTCGACCTCTGAGACTGGGAGAGAGGACGAGCAGTGGAATGGGATAGTAGTGGTGGTGGCCTTCTTCTAGAAGATGCTTTAGGACTGCCCTGAGAAATGCCAAATATTTTAGCTCTCTTACTCTGATCCCACTAACACTCTGGTCCATTTTTTTGTTAGAGCTCCTTGGTTTTCTGTTCAAATAAACTTATCTGAGCAATGCTTATTTCTTCATCTAATGTTGCAATAAAAAGTTTGTATTAGGTTAGATTTAAGACTACCCATAAATCGACATACCCTGGCATGTTTAGTACTGACCATCTTTGGTGCAAATATAGATAGATGAGTGAATCTGAAGTTGTTCTCTTAAACACTTATTTTATTCTTCTTAAGTGCCAAAAATTCTTCAGCCTTTGTATCTCAAATCTCCTGGGGAAACAAATGATCTAAAAAGGCCTCTGTGAATTCCTTCCAAATCAGTGGAGGCACATCTACTCCTCTAGAATCTTTCCACATGTCATACCAAGTTATAGCCATGTCTTTTAGCTGATACACTGCTAAATAAACTACCTCTATATTGGACATGTGTATGACCCTGAGTATTTTCAGAATCTCATCAATGAATCTCTATGGATCCTTAGTAGGTTTAGACGCTGTGAAAATAAGAGCGCCCATATGCGAGAACTCTTGAACATGGGAACCAAATGCCTCTCCCTGGGAAGATGTACTGGGGGTGTTACTTCTGTCTCTTGAACTGAGAAAGAATGATCTGGGTGAGCAAATGAATGGCTTCTTTGACATCCTAGGCTTAAGGGTCAGATGGAGGAGCTGGAGGCATTGGGGATCTTGTAGGCCGTTCTACTTGTTGTGGCTGTGGATTTAATATAGCTTTTCTAATAGTACTACCCTGGGCCTCTATCTGATCATCAACAACAGGTGGTTGTGTACTAGGACATACCTCTGGGGCTGTGGTGAATCGTGGACTAGTTTGATTGTTTTTCTTTGCAGACATCTCTATAGAAAAAGGTTAAAGCATGAGTCAGAATCAATTTCTTATAACTTTTCTCTATCGCACAATATAGAACATGAAAGAATATGGGATTTTCTAAATGTCCAAGAAACCCCCTACTTATGGATGTGGCATGCAATACATTCATAAGAAAGGTACTACTAGAAACAACTTCATAGATAATTTCCTGGGACACTTGAACCTAGGCTCTGATACCAAGTTTGTCATGCACCAAGTCTAGATGGGAAAGACAAGTACCATATATATATTATATAGATAGTTTATGACATATTATATATCAAGGATTCATGTATTCGAGACAACTAATAAGGATGAAAGATGTATATACAATGGCTTATGACCAACTGATACAAAATGATCATACTATAGTGTCCATGAAGCCTCTAAAAGAGTAAAAAACTATGCAACTATCAAGTGGTTGGGACAAGGCCCCACCATACCCATACTATGCAAATATGTACAACAATTATCTCTAAACTAGCTCCAGGGGTAGATGCAGCTCACTGGCTGCTCTATTGATACACAATAGTGCCTACTGAGGAGGTCTACAACTCTGTGTACCTTGTACTCCATTTAAAAGAATGCAGGACCCCATTTCATAGTAGTGTCAATACATATATAACATAAAATGGTAGGTAAGGTCGACATAATAAGAAGTATAGGTAAGATAGTACAATGAAATAATCAATATTGTGCTCAACTGAGATATATCTCTTCCAGGAAGTAACTTATAAAACTATAAATCGTATGAAATTACTCTAAAATTATTATAGAAGTGTCTTCTAGATTCTTTATTAATATGGGATAAAATGATATAATTATCTGTGGAATCATATAACTTATGTACCTTCAAATGAACAAATGATAGCCTCCAACTAAAAGAGCCTCGAGGGCTTTATATCATATAGGAGGCATATAAACTCTGTTATCTCTAAATCTCATAAGTGATTGATGAGTATTATAGTTATTGATCTCTAAAGGTATGTCATAAAGGCTCAGTTCTGAGGGTCATCCTAGAGGCAGGTATGCTATATATGGATCTACTCTAAGGGCATATAGCCATAATAGGTTGGTACGACTGTAGGCTCAACGCTGAGGGTCTGTGGTCTCAGCCATGTGCAAAAGGTAGCATTATGTCGTGAGTCAAGTGAATATAATATCTCTGACCTTCCCTCGCCATTGCTTAATTTATATCTTACAAATTGATGCCATGAAGGCCTATGAATGATTAATTACAAGTGAAATCAATTGTACAAATAGTAAGCATTGAATGATAGTTTATGAACTCGGGGTAATTGATGGTAATCTCTGATTAAGTAAATCAACTAGTAAACTTTGCGCTGTTTCAAATAAATCATATGTACATGTATTTACTATATAGAAGGTGAATATTCTATGATAAGATAATTATCTCTAGCAACATATAAAAAATGTACTATATGAGTTCTATGGAATACAAATAAAGGCACCTATATAGCTCTAATAACTATATGGATACTTTGACTCGTAATGATCATATCAAATCATTTGAACGTGTGGACAAAGAACAACTGATATGCATGAGTGATCATTATGAAATATAAGGCACATAATAACTGAATACCAATCGCTATAAATTATATAAACTATATAGACCTTTGTAGAGAAATATGTGACCTGGGGCCATGCCTCACAACTATAATGACCCTCGAGGTTATTTTTTATTTTTCGTGCTTTTTGCATATTTTAAGCTTTCCTGCAGTCGCTAAAAGTTATTTATGACTTGTAGGGACTAACTATTTGATGCTTGGGGCATTCATTAAATCGTTATGGCCATTTCCCTGTTTTAGAATTTAAACTTAGGAAATCCTTGACTTCAATCAATTTTCTGGGTAAACATGCTTAGAATTGAATTCCAATAGTCTTGTTAGCTCTAGAACGAGGATTTTGGTCTAGTGGGATCCTTGGTCGGGGTCTGAAAGCTTTCAGTTTGGTTGTCTTGGTTTCTTTATTTTTAGGCCTGTTAGGCTTGTAGAGTTGACTTTGGTCAACATTCAGAGAAGACAGTCTTGGATGGAAATATTGTCAGCGTTGTTAGCTCCAGAATGTTGACTTTAGGCTAGAAGGATCTTTGGTCTGGGGGTCGAGGCATTCAGACTTGTTTTTGGCCTTTAAGTTCCATTTTGTTAAAAGTTAATTTTTGGCTTGGGGCCCACTTTTCATTAAATCTACCTCCGTTGGGATTTTTGTTGATTCCGTTGAGTTTGGAGCATTGTTTCTACTCTAGTAGCATATTTGGTTTGTGAGTATTGAGTTCGGATTGTGCTTGGAACACCCTGTAGAATTTCTTCTTTTCTGCTGGTTTTCTGTAGCAGGCATGTCCTCAGCCCAATGGTGCCAAGGCAGTGCGATACTGCCCACCCTTCAGCATCGATGGTTCCCTACTAGCACAAGAGCGCTGAGCACTTTGCCTGCCTGCCCGCACCAATGGCGCACAGTTAGCGCCATCGCACGCGCGCTCGTTGCTGCCAGCCTGCGCCCAGACCTATAAATTTCTTTTTCCTCGAATTTTATTACTATTCCACCATCTTCCTCTCACTCTAAAAACATTACCCTCTCCAAAAAGTTGTTCCAAATCAGTTTCTAGCATGGGGATTCATCTTCTTGGCGATTATTCTCGACTCCTTCCTCATTTTGGTAAGTTCACTTCTCCAAAATTCCCTTTTTGCCATGGGAAAGCTCCATTGTTGTACTTTTCTTAGCTTGATTTCCTTTTGGTTGTAGTTGCTCAAATTGGGGGCTGCTGGTTCGTGTTGTGTGGTTATCAACTCGTAGACTTTCTCCCTCTCCTCGTGGTAGGTAATTCTTTCTTTTATTCCAGATTTTTGCAAGTTTTTGCATGTCTCCCTCTACTTCTCAGGGCTGTTTTAGCCCTTTTCTTTACTTAATTTCTGGTCAAATTTTGGGAATGCATTCTTGGTGAGGTTGGGAACCTCAGTGTAATTTTCGTTTATAGTTTCGGGTTGTGATGACCATGGGCTCGCTTTTGACCCGCCTAAACTTTTAGCAGTATGGGTATCATTAATCTTGTTTTAACGTGTAGATTATGTTCTTGATATCATGGTAGTTTTCTGAGGCTGTTCGGAAGGGAAAGGCACATGAGTGATAGTTCGTATTTGTGGTTCAGCCCCGAGGTAGGTTACAGCTTACTTTCCTAGACTGAGTTTAGTTAGATTTTATATTATATATATTACTGGAATGTTAGGTTGGACTTTTGGTAGCATTAGACTTAAATCTTGTGACTTATAATAAATTGGCCATTTTAGATATTAGAGTAGAATTATTAATTGTTATCCTTAGTATAGGAGCTTGTAGTATTGTTACGGCTAGCATAGAATCCTTAGTATGCTTTTAGGAGGTTTTAGTGGTAGAGTAGATGTTTTTAGTTATTTTCGTAGTCTCTTTCCTTTCGTTTTGCCTTATTATCGGTTATGTGTGTAACTGTGGGCCTTAGGCCATAGCTTGGATTGAACAGAGTTCCAGGTCAGTTCTCTTGATTGGAGGGTATTTTGCCCTGTTTTGCCTTGTTGTGTGCTATATTCTCTGAACGTGGAAATTTACATGCTCATACTGTATTCTCATGCCTATCGGTACAAAAATAAAGATTTTCGAGGTTTTTCGTTCCAAATTTGATATTTTCTATGGTTACCAGGATTTTTGAATTTCAAAGGAATTATCTTGGGTTTTACTATCAATTTTGGAAAGGAATGGAAAAATACTGCTTTTATGTCGGTCCAAGGGATGTTCCCAGACCTTTTCTCAACTTTACTTCTATATACATATATTTATAGTCCGATGCGGTATTCCAGACCCCCGATGCATTATTCTGGGTTTTTACCTTCTATATATATATATATATATTAATAGTCTGATGCGTTATTCTGGACATCCGATGCGGTATTCTGAGTGCATCACCTCATCATCTTCCATCGCATTGCATTTGCATGAGTGTACTTGGATTATCGGTTGCCTGGATTGATTTTGTCTTTATTTCTTCATTGCTAGTTCGGTTAGTTCTGTTTCTGGTTTTATAACTAGATTTAGGTGGATCCTTGTATTTAGCTTACTTTTTTGTAATTTATGTTATATATTATCTTTTTGTGCTTGGTTGTCCTATGATGCTTACTGGGTACCCATTGTTTTGGTACTCATACTACACTCTGCATCTTTTTCTGATGCAGCACCTAGTATGAGCCACCCCCATTGATCCTCCTATTGTTCGAGGCCAACTACTGTTCATATTGTGGTGAGCTCCCAACATTTTGGAGACTTTTACTGCTTTCCTTCTTTATTTCTATGTATATTTTATATTTTGTATAGACAAAGTTTGTTGTATAGCTACTTAGTACCTTAGGCGCTCTTGTACTGATGACACCAGATCTGGGTTAGTTATTGTGTATGTTTTATCTTCTTGGTCAATTTTGGGCCATTTTGTATATTTAGTACATTTGGTATGTATCTATGTTATGTGCCCTATTTCCTTTATGTATTTCTTCCACTTTCCTTATTTAAACTCCTTTATTTATTTTCTGCATTATTGGATTGGCTTGCCTACCGGGGAGTTATGTAGGTGCCATCATGGCCCTAGTTTGGGTCGTTATAGAGTGGTATCAGAGCTCTAGGTTAACTAGTCTCGCCAGTACAAGATAAAAGTATCTAATAGAGTCTCGTGGATTAGTACAATGACGTCTGTATCTAATCTGCGATAGGCTATATGACATTCCTAGGAAAGATTCCATTTTTGTTTGATTCCTTATCGTGCTTCCTTTACTTTATCAACTTCTAAGTATCCTTGTTTCACTTTTTCTCAGATGGTTTAGATGAGATGAGCAATGGGTGAGGGCGAGGCCTCTGTACTATAGTTAGAGCCCTAACTAGGGGATGAGGTAGAGGTCAACCTATAGGTTAAGGTAGGGGACGGGCCGCAGTGTTATCTCGTGCCCAGACTAGGTTACCATCACCAGGGAATGAGGTTGGGGGTCTAGGAGGTTTAGTATGAGTCAGAGAGTGTGGCGCTAGCCCAGCATCTGGCAGGTTTCGTGGCTACTCCAGTGCTGCAGGACACGTTGGTTCGGTTACTGAGATTTCATGAGGGTATGACTCCACCAACAGCTTTGTCAAGTACTCCAATTGGTTCCTAGGTTAGAGATGAGGCTCAGACTTCAGCCCAGGCAGCAACACAGGGCTTAGGAGTGCAGCCTGCTGCTGCGGCTCAAGTTTGGACGTATTATCGGTCCCTACAGTTGTTCCACCTATTCCAATTGTGCCTGTTTTGTCTTCTAAGGAGAAGAAGATGCTTGGTAGGTTTCTAAGGTTCGGTCCTCTGAGGTTTTGAGGTACTTCTAGGGAGGATGCACACGAGTTTCTGACTAGCTGCTAGGAGAGATTGCATAATTTATTGTTAGTTGAGTTAAATGGAGTAAATTACACCATGTTTTAGCTGGATGGTCCAACAAAACTATGGTGGAGGTCATATGTAGCTTGCAGGCCAGCCGAGTCACCTCTGCTTACTTGGGCCCAGTTCTCCGTAGCTTTTCTGGAGAAGTATGTACTGCATAGCATGAGAGAGCAGTTTGATGGATCAGTTTTTCGAGTTGGAGCAGGGATCTTTGTTTGTTTCTGAGAATAAGGTTTTCTACCATCATTTGGCTAAGCACACCACTATGATTCTTCCCATCGAGCAACAGATAGTACACCGCTTTGTCCAGGGGTTGACTTTGCATCTTTTCTTGGCTACAGAGGGTATGGTAGTATTAGGCCAATCCTATCTGGAGGTAGTAGATCATGCCCACACTATTATGGGCATACTTTGCGAGGCCCAAAGGGGCAATGATAAGAGGCCCCACCATAAGGGTAGTTTCAGTGGTACACAGGTCCGTGCTAGAGGCTACTTTGGTCGAGGTCGGCACCAACAACGTTTCCAGCTGAGCCAGCCTATTCTGGCGGCATTGCAGATAGCTGAGGGTTAGATTAGCCAGAGCATTGGTCAAGCTCTACAAGGTGCTCATTTAGGGTCAACAGGTTGTGGTAGCCATTTTGATTCAGTCGGGTTCTTCACAACGGAGTATGTATGGCCGAGGTTGTTTTGAATGTGGAAATAACGACCACTTTGCTAGAGAGTGTCCATTAATTCAGCACCCTAGACGGAGGGATCAGATAGTTCAGGCCTCTAAGGCTCCACCACCTCCAGCCAGAGGCGGTGCACAAGGTAGTAGGGGTGGTCCTCATGGTGCTAGAGGTGGTCCTCAGTCTAGTAGATCAGGTGGTCATGGTAGTTGGGGCCACTTGTATGCAGTTCTAGGCCAAATAGAGGCTGAGGCTTTAGATGCTGTCATCACATGTATGATCTCCATCTGTCATCAGTCTGCTTCTACTTTGTTTGATCTGGGGTCTACATTTTTCTATGTATCTATTTATTATGCTACTCATCTGGAGTTTACTTGTGATTCTTTGCCTGCGCCCTTGCATGTATCTACCCCAGTAGGAGATTCTTTAATAGTAGATCAGGTGTATCAGGCTTGAGTGGTGACTATCCTGGGGTATGACACGTGGGTAGACTTGATTATGCTAGATATGGTTGATTTCAATGTGATCTTAGGCATGGATTGGCTTTCTCCCTACCATGCAATTATGGATTTCTTTGCCTAGACTGTTACTTTATGGATGCCTCGTATCCCTCCTATTATGTGGAAGGGTGCTGATAGCCACATGTCTAAGAGAGTTATATCCTTCTCGAGCTCCCAGCGGTTGGTTGGGAAGGGGTGCTTAGCCTATTTTTCCTACGCCCGTGATATTAGTGCCACCACACCTTTCCTTGAATCAGTTCCTGTGGATTGCAAGTATTCAGATATATTTCCTTCTGATCATCCGGGTTTTCCTCCTGATTATGACATTGAATTTGGTATTAATATCGAGCCGAGCACTCGATCCATTTCTATTCAGCCATATTGGATGGCACCAGCTGAGTTCAGGGATCTTAAGGACTAGCTCCAGGATTTGTTGAGTAGAGGGTTCATTAGGCGTAGTGTATCTCCGTATGGTGCTCCGATTCTATTTATGAAGAAAAAGGACGGGTCCATGTGTATATGTATTGACTATAAGCAGTTGAATAAGGTGACAGATAAGAACAGATATCCGATGCCGCATATTGATAACTTGTTTTACCATCTACAGGGTGTAGTAGTGTTCTATAAGATTGACTTAGGTATACTTATTACCAGTTGAGGGTTAGGGCTGTGGATATCCCAAAGACTATATTTAGGACTCGTTACGACCATTATGAGTTCCTAGTCATGTCTTTTGGGTTGGCTAATGCCCCAACAACATTTATGGAGTTGATGAATTGTGTATTCAGTGCCTACTTAGACTTTTTTGTGATTGTGTTCATCGATGACATTCTGATATATTCAAGGTTAGAGAGGAGCATGAGCAACATGTTAGAGTTGTACTTCAGACCTTGCAAGACAATTAATTATATGCCAAATTCACTAAGTGTGAGTTTTGGCTAAAGTCTCTTGTATTGTTAGGGCACATGGTGTCTAAGGATGGGATTATGGTAGATCCAATGAAGATTGCAATAGTTCGTGATTAGGCTAGTCCTAATTCTCCTACAGAGGTTCACAGTTTTGTTGGGTTGGCAGGTTACTATAGATGGTTCTTGGAGGGGTTTTCTTCTATAGCAACTTCAATGACAAGATTGGCTTAGAAAAATGTTCCTTTCCAGTGGTCAGATTAGTGCGAGGCGAGCTTTCTGAAGCTCAAGGCCTTGTTGACTTCAAATCAAATTCATACTCTTTCGGTCGAGGGTCAGGGGTTTACAAAGTATTGTGATGCTTCAGGTATTGGTTTGGATTGTGTGTTAATGCAGCAGGACCGAGTAATTTCTTATGCTTCCAGACAGTTGAAGTTTCAGGAGGGGAACTACCCCACACATGACTTGGAGATGGCAGTGGTAGCCTTCGCGTTTAAGAATTGGAGGCATTATCTATATGGTGTGCATTATGAGATCTTCACTAACCACCATAGTTGTCAGTACATTTTCAGCCAAAATGATCTAAATTTGAGGCAGCGTAGGTGGTTATAGTTACTGAAGGACTACGATATCTCCATTCTTTATTATCCGGGTAAGGCAAATGTGGTAGCGGATACCTTGAGCCAGAAGAAAGTGAGTATGGGTAGCTTTGCTTTCTTAGCGACAACGGAGCGACCTTTAACTTGGGACATCTATTCCTTGGCTAACAGGTTGGTTAGAGTTGATATTTTTGTACCAGGCCATATTTTTTCTTGTGTTAAGGCTAGATCTTCTTTGTTGGAGCAAATTCGGGTGCAGCAGTTTGATGATGCAAGGTTGAGGATCATTCATGACAAGGTGTTAATCAGTGAGGCTAGGAAGGCGACCTTATATTCAGAGGATGTTTTGAGGATTGAGGGTCATATCTGCGTTGCTAGAGTTGGTGACCTGGTTAGATTGATCTTCGAGGAGGCTCATTGGTCTAGATATTCCATTCCTCTCAGGGCAGCTAAGATGTATCATAACTTTAGGCAGCACTGCTGGTGGTGTGGGATGAAGAGGGATATTTCAGTTTTTGTGTCTAGGTGCTTAAACTGTCAGCAGGTGAAGTTTTAGCACCAGAGATAACGTGGTTTGACTCAAAGGCTACCCATTCTGGAGTGGAAATAGTAGCAGATAGCTACGAACTTCGTAGTTGGTTTGCCAAGTACTTTGTTGAGATTTGATGCTATTTTGGTCATTGTGGATAGGTTGACGAAGTTTGCTCACTTTCTTCCAGTTCAGACTTCCTATAGTTCCGATAGGTTGGCTCAGATCTATATTTGTGAGATTATCCATTTGCATGGTGTGCCAGTTTCTATCATTTTTGACCATGGTACTCAGTTTACTTTGCATTTTTGAAGGTCTATTCAGAGAGAGTTGGGTACTAGAGTCGAGCTTAGCACCGCTTTTCATCCGCAAATAGACGGTCAGTTAGAGTGCACTATTCATATTTTAGAGGACATATTGCGAGCTTGTGTTATTGATTTTGGGGGTTAGTGGGACCAGTGCTTAGCTTTGGCAGAGTTTGCATATAATAATAGTTATCATTCCAGCATTCAGATGGCTCCATTCAAGGCTTTGTAGGATAGGCGGTGCAAATCATCGGTGGTTGGTTTGATGCTTTCGAGGTTAGGCCATGGGGTACTGACTTGCTTCATGATTCTATGGATAGATTTTGGGTTATTTAGGAGAGACTTAGCACTGCCCTGAGTAGGCAGAAGATTTATGCTGACTAGAGTGTTTGGGATTAAAGTTTATGGTTGGTGACCATTTGTTCCTTCGGGTGTCGACCATTAAGGGTGTGATGAGGTCTGGGAGGAAAGGTAAGATCAGTCCTAGGCTCATTGGGCTATTTGAGATCTTTCATCGTATTGGGGAGGTTGCTTATGAGTCGGCCTTGCCTCCTACCCTTTCCAGTGTTATCCTATTTTCCATGTCTCTATGCTGCGGTAGTATTTTTTGGATGAGTCTCACGTGCTTCAGTGGGATTTAGTTTAGTTGGATGAGTCCTTAGCCTTTAAGGAAGAGCCTTTTCCTATTTTTGACAAATAGGTTAGGAAGTTGAGGTCCAAGGAGAGTCCATCAGTTAAGGTTCAGTAGCAGCATCATCCTATCAAGAAGGCTACTTGGGAGATTGAGACCGACATATGGACCCGTTATCCTTGCCTTTTTTAAGCTTCAGGTACTATCATTTCTCTAACTTTCTAGGCCGAAAGTCTTGTTAATAGTGGATGTTTTAATGACTTTGCAGGTCATTTCCTATTTTTCATGCTTTTTCCACATTTTGAGCTTTCCCGCAGCGGCTACAGGTCATTTATGACTTATTGGGATTGATGGTTCAGTGGCTGCGACATTCGTTAGGTTGTTACGGTCATTTCCCTATTTAGAATTTGAACTTATGAAATCCTTGACTTAGGTCAACTTTCTTGTTAAATGTGCTCAGAATCGAATTCCAACAATTTTGTATGCTCCGGAATGGGTATTTTGGTCTAGTGGGACCTTTGGTCAGGGTCCGAGAGATTTTGGTTTGGTTTGTCTTAGTTTCTATGTTTTTAGGCTAGTTAGGCTTATAAAGTTGACTTTGGTCAACATTAGGAGAAGAAGGCCTCGAATGGAAATTCCGTCATATCATCAAATTCGTGCCGCATGGCAGGATTACTCTACTTCTACTCTATAAATAGGCAGCACCTTTAGCTCAGGAAAGTTGACTTTGGGCTAGAGGGACCTTTGGTTCGGGTCCCGAGGTTTTTGGATTTGTTTTTTGCCTTTGAGTTCCATTTTGTTAAAAGTTGGTTTTGGGCTTAGGGCTCATTTTTTGTGAAATCGACCTCCGTTGGGATTTTCGCCAATTTCGTTGAGCTAGAAGAATCATTTTCACTCTAGTAGTATGTTTCATTTGTGAGTATCGGGTTCGAATTGTTCCCGGAATACCCTATAGAAGTTTCTTTTTTCTTCTCATTTTCTGCAGCAGGCATGTCCTCAACACTTATGGTGCTAAGGCAGCGCGATAGCACTGGCCTGCTGCCCTCCCTTAAGCGCCAATGGCGCCCTAGAAGCACGATAGCGCTGAACACTCTGCCTACTTTCCGGCGCCAATGGCACCCAGTAAGCGCGATCGAGCACGCGCGTAGCTGCCTTCAGTGCCAACGGTGCCTGGCCAACTTCAATAGCGCCAGCCTATACCCAGGCCTATAAATTTCTTTTTCCTCAAATTTTCAGACCATTCCACAATCTTCCTCTCACTCTAAAAATGGTACCCTCTCCAAAAAGTTATTCCAAATTAGTTCCTAGCATGGGGATTCATCTTCTTGGCGATTATTCTCGATTCCTTCCTCGTTTTGGTAAGTTCTCTTCTCCAATATTCTCTTCTTGCCATGGGAAATCTCCATTGTTGTACTTTTCTTAGCTTGGGGTCCTTTTCGTTGTAGTTTCTCAAATTGGGGGTTGGTTCGTGTTGTGCGGTTATCATCTCGTATACTTGCTCCCTCTCCTCGTGGTAGGTAATTCTTCCTTTTATTTTGAATTGTTGCAAGTTTTCGCATGTCTCCCTCTTCTTCTCCGGGCTGTTTTAGCCCCTTATTTTACTTAATCTTTGCTCATCTTTTGAGCATGCGTTCTTGGCGAGATTGGGAACCTCGTAGTAATTTACATTTTCGATTTCAAGTTGTGGGGCCCACGAGCCTGCTTTTGACTTGGATTTCAACCCTTCTAAACTTTTAGCATTATGGTATCATTAGTCTTGTTTTAATACGTAGATTATGTTTTTGACAGCGTGGCAGCTTTCTGAGGCTGTTCAAAAGGGGAAAGCACACGAGTGATGGTTCGTGTTTGCGATTCTTCCCCGAGGTAGGTTACGATTTACTTTCTTAGACTGAGTTTAGTTAGATTTTATATTATATTTACTACTGGAATGTTAGGTTGGACTTTAGGTAGCATTAGACATAAATCCTGTGACTTGTAATAAATTGGCCATTTTGGATATTAGAGTAGAATTATTAACTATTATCCTTAGTATAGGAGCTCGTAGTATTGTTACAGCTAGCATAGAATCCGTAGTATGCTTTTAGGAGGTTTTGGAGGTAGTGTAGATGCTTTTAGTTATTTTCGTATTCTCTTTCCGTTTGTTTTGCCTTATTATCGGCTATGTATGTAACTGTGGGCCCAAGGTTATATCTTGGATTGGACGGAGTTCCAGGTCAGTTCTCTTGATTAGAGGGTATTTTGCCCTATTTTTCCTTGTTGTGTGCTATATTCTCTGAACGTGAAAATTTACATGGTCATACTGCATTCTCATGCCTATCGGTATAGAAAGAAAGATTTTCAAGGTTTTTGGTTCCAAATTTGGGATTTTCTATGGTTACCATGATTTTGGGATTTCAAAGGAATTATCTTGTGTTTTACTATCAGTTTTGGAAAGGAAAGGAAAAATACTGCTTTTATGCCTGTCCAAGGGATGTTCTCGGAACATTTCTTTGCTTTACCTCTATATACATATATTTATAGTCTGATGCGGTATTGTGGACCCCTAATGTATTATTCCAGGTTTTTACCTTCTATACATATACATATATTGATAGTCCGATGCGTTATTTCGGGCGCCCGATATGGTATTCTTGGTTTATACTATTATGCGCTCATGCATCACCTCATCATCTTCCATCGCATTGCATTGGCTTGAGTGTACTTGGATTGTTGGTTACCTTGATTGATTTTGTCTTATTTGATCATTGCTAGTTCGGTTAGTTCTATTTCTAGTTTTATAACTAGATTTAGATGGATCCATGTATTTAGCTTACTTTCCTGTAATTTATATTATATATTATCTTTTTGTGCTTGGTCGACCTATGATGCTTACTGGGTTCCTGTTATTTTGGTACTCATACTACACTCTGTAAATTTTTTTGATGCAACACCTAGTATGAGCCACCCCCGTTGATCATCCTATCATTCGAGGCCAATAGTTGTTCGGATCGTGGTGAGTTCATGTTGTTTTGGAGACTTTTACTGCTTTCCTTTTATATTTCTATCTATATTTTATATTTTGGATAGATAGCGTCTGTTGTATAGCTACTCCGTACCTTTTGTGCTCTTGTACCAGTGACACCATGTCCGGGTTGGTTCTTGTATATGTTATCTTCTTGGTCATTTTTGGGCCATTTTTGAATATTTAGTACAGTTGGTATGTATCTATGCTATTGGCCCTATTTCCTTCATGTATCTCTTCCATTTTCCTTACTTAAACTTCATTATTTATCTTCTGCATTGTTGGGTTGGCTTGCCTATCAAGGGGTTATGTAGGCGCCATCATGGCCCAGGTTCGGGTCGTGACAATAATGAAGGAGGTTTTAGCTTTACGTACATCAATTCGGGAGTCAAGAAACTTCAATGCACAGTACGCCCTTCCTACCAGCTTATAATCTACATAAAATCAAGTGGTACAACCATTACAAACAGCCAACAAACACTTTCTAGACATATTGGCAATAAATCAGCTATTAGGCAAGCGACTTGCTCGTCGGACTCCATTTATACTTATGATTCTTTATACTTCTCTTGTCATATTATAGCCACATGTTACACACATGTTGGACATATTTGTAGCAGCTATTAACCATGTTGGGCTCACAAAAAAGTCCTCCATAATCAAATGGGAAGCATGCCCGCACAATAATTAAAAGCTCAGTGTATCACTACACCCTCCGATTTCAATCCCAAAATAGCAAAAACCAACCCCATCTACGAGATTCCCAAGCAATACATCCAACAACATATATAAAACATCCCCAATAAAGTTCAACAAAATCCGAATAACTCAAACTCACAGCTTTCGATCACCGTCCCATGGTTTCATACAACAATTATATCTAGTATCGCCTCTTTCTTTTCATATACAATAAGGGGTGGAGGGGAAGAAATTTTCCTTGGTTTTTCTGTAACTTTCAACTCTTAACTTGAATTCTTCAACATAAAAAATGTTACTCCAGAACAAAATCTTACAATAAAAAAAATAATTTAAGACAACATCACACAAAAATGGACTGCCTAGGAGCTTTTTTCTCCAAAGGCTGCCCAAACTCCACCAACGTGTGGAGTCTCTATCCATAAGCTTTTCCATATAAAAATGATTAGAATGTAAAGCCAAAAACTTATCTTGATTCTTTATAACCAAGAAGAAGAACTCAAGAACCCCAAAATTGAAAAAGAGGGCTTTCAAGAAGAGTTAAAAGAGAGAGAGATTTGTGTCTTCTATAACTTGTGGAATTTTTTTCTACGTGAGCTAATTTTTTTGTATATATATTGACATATTTGAGATGGGTTTATTTCCTTGACCCCTGCCCCAGCCCACTTCTCCATTTAATTTCGATTTGGGCCAACAAGAAGTCAGAGTAGGTAATCCACCTACTTGATATCTTGTAAACTTTGTGCCTAAGCCTAATACCTTTTAAGTTTTGGGTCTTGTTTCCTTCATTCCTTCCATGTAATGTTGCCTATGTATACAAGTAGCTCAAGTAAGTAGGACATCAAAATAAATAACTTAACCACGTAGAAAGTCTAAATACGTAAGATGTTTATGCTAGTATGTGAAACACATAGCTCTAGTAAATAAGTGACTTTCTTGTTCCCAACTTTAGTTGCCTTTTTAAGTCTCATTCCCTCAAACTATATTTTTCACTATAGTATAGTTGGATACTTATAATTTGGCTCAAAGTCATACTCATTTTCACATTCTCAAATAAATCCATCCATAGTACCTTAGTCGTACATATGTTTAAAGGTATAGGGTATTACATTGATACTAAAAATAAAATTCTTAAATTTTTTAATTTTTTTTTCGCTACGTAGTATTAATTTGACATCGAATTTTTTTCTTTGATAAAATTCTTTTTTGTTTTTCCTCTAAGTAGTATTAACATGGGGAGGGGCAGATTGGCTTTTTAGAAACACTCTATTGCATTGATTTATTTACAAAAAAGAAAGAAATTGCACTAGTTGTCTTGTTGACATAGAAGACTTTGGTGGTTTCATTATATTGGATTGCAATTAGAAGTTCTCATGTCATTTCGTTGCATTAGTGTTTGCAGTATAGATGATATTACTGTATATATTGGATTGTTATTTCTGACTTTTCACCAATTGAATAGAAAGATAGAGGTATTAATTGAAATTTGAGACTATTTGGCAAGAGGTTTCTTCCTAAAAACAAGGTATATATATGTTAAGGTTCAATTTCATCAGTGTACATGAACAAGGGACAATGAGACTAAAGAGAAGAGAAAATACTCACACTCACAAAGAATTCATATGTTATATATGCAGATATCATATGCTTGTCCTTATTTTCTATTGTCACTATCTTCAAAAGACTCTATCAAGATCACATAAGGACTTTTCTAAGCTTGTAATGTGGGCTTCGGAATGGATAGGAGACATATTTTATGAAATAGTGACTATGCGCTCCTTGAACACTACACTCGCACATTTTCATCCTTTTTCACTTTTTCAGCCTTTATTCTTCTTCTTCTTCTTCTTCTTCTTCTTCTTCTTTTCTTTCTCTACTTTTTCTTTGCTTTAATTTACTCTGTTGTCTTTTTGTCGCTACTAAATCTATTCATATATTAAAAAAAGTTAGATTCTCTTTTTTATTAAATTATTATTTTTCTTTCACACACCAAGTCAATGTCTAAATATAACCGCTTCTCTATCCCAAACTTGGGCTTGAAGCCTCACTTATCACCTTTGTTTTTACTAGTTACCCCAACATAGACTTTTTACGCCTCATATTTCATTTTCAGTTTCAAGGATAAATATATTTTAAGAGCAAGACATTTTTAAACAAGGAATGTGGGTTTTTAGTTACGACTAGCCAATAAAAAAGTTTAAAAGCCCAGAGAGACTAGGGATATTATAATTATTTGAAAGATTCATTTAGACTAAGGTAAATTTTTATTTCACAAGGAAGGCCTAAGTTAATCTCTCAATTAAGCTATCCCTAGAGTATGTTATGACTAACTATGCAAGTTCCAGATTGCATGCATAAGAACTTAAATAACAAAAAAATTCTCAACACATTGGCACTACAATACATTAAGTTATTTTAATTTATCTCTCCAAACTTATACTCTAAGAATTTAGCAATTTTTTTAATGTCACAAAAAGATATACATTTCAATCTATGCATTTGAAGTTCATGCATTACTTTTTGAAGGGGTTCATTTTTCAAACAAAACAAGTTTTATGCCTTAAGTAGATAACTATCACCATATAAGTCATACCCACTCTATTTTACTTAAACTAAAAATATGACTTATTTATTTAAGAAAGTCACCTACCAATCTATCATGGAGAAAAGTCCGACTCTAGACTCAGTTTAAACAAAATAGTTTTTCTTGGTTCAGTATCAAAGTAAACTCCTAGAAAAGAATTACGACTAAGTAAAACTCAGAGGTGACTCGATATAATAACCCGCTCCATAGATATAGTAAAGGAAGTGCATAAGTACCCGGCTAGAAAGTTTCTAAGATGAGAGTTGGTAGAATCTTAGTCTAGGGTGAGCTTTAATGAAAATCTAGTATTTGGTGCCTTAGAGATGGTTGGTGTCTCGTGGTTCATGGTATGATTGTGTGGTATCCGTTTATGGATAACTGACTATTTTAGGGTCCCGTAGAAATTTTTGAGATAGAAATCGGGTTCATAAAACTCCAGTTATGGTAGTTGTCATATCGGGATTAATCTGTGATGTCTAAAAATGAAGTGTATTATGAAATGAGGGGTTTTGAGCGAGTTTTTGATGTTCTAAAAATTTCAAATCATCATGATTATATGGGCTCTAACCGTGATAAGTCACCATAGTGAGTCAATTCTCACCATAGTGACTCGCCGTAGCGAGACACAACTCATCGTACACTTAAAAATTACATTATAGAGCTTCAAAAGGGCAATGTTTCCTTGAATTAAGTGTTTTCCTTTATTTTAGGTAAGTAACTCCGTAAACCTCATTGTTTATCAATTATTAATCTTTATAAGATTATTAGATTAAAGCTTGATGGTGGAATTCTTGGGTTTGAGCCCTAAAAGTATAAAAAGTAGGTAAAATCCTATAGGTAGGTGTAATTTCACCTAGACTTAATTTTAGAATGTGTTTTTATGATTCCTAGCATGAAATTGACAGCTTTTAACATGATTAAGCCTAATGGGGAACCTTAAGTTCCATAAAGTTGAGACATTTAAGCATAAAAATGGCTAAAAGGGAGTTAACTTGACTAGAAACTTTTTCGGTGTTGATTATTTGATTAATGTAGGACTAGATAATGGATAATTGATCCTTGAAGAATGCTACAGACCTCAAATAAGGGTAGAATTAGTGGGTTAAATTCCCAAGGCCTAAAATAAAGAGTAAAAGATTAAGTATTCTTGTAAATTGTTGTTTATAGACCCTAAACGATCTGAAGTGTTAAGCAAGGGTAAGGAAATTGTGAAATAACTTGCGGGTGATAATTCTTCACTTAAGGTAGGTTACGGTTTCAATTAGAGTTGAGACTTATTTTAGTGCATTTATGTATTTAAGTTGTATGACTTGTGATTGGTCTTCAGATATGCTAAATAATGGCATGTTATCGTATTGTTGGCTTGAATGAATAAGCAAGGTATATGTAAAACCAAATAAAGAATGGAAATGATTAAGTGTACGTGTAATTAGTGCATTGTAATGTATCCCAAGGGATAGAATTGGAACCATGAGTTCTTTATTATTATGGTGAAGCTGGTACTTAGAGTCGGTACAGTATATGGACACCTAGGTTCCCCTGCAGGTCAAAGCTTTGGGCAAACAATAAGACCGCTAGCATGTGTTTACACTCTTTTTATATTGGTTTGTTCTCTGGTTAGGTATTGTGAAATGAAATGTGAATGGAAGTGAGGCTTATGATGTTAAGTGCATTGTAAAGGTTAAATGAACATAGATTCATGTGATATGACTGGTGAAAGTGTTACTCTTATATCATTGTGGTTATACTTCTGTAACTTGGGTGAACGTGATATGAATTTTGATGATTTGACTTGAAATGATTACTTGTTGACTAAAATACATGCTAAATTTTGAAGTATCTTTTACGTGTTATTTGATTTAACTATATACTTGTTCTAAATTGAGTTGGATGATGATACATACCAGTACATAGTGGTTTTACACTGATACTATCCTATACTCTTCTTTTTTTAAGTGCAAATCGTGTTCCAGAGGTTTAGACGTGACCTCATCTAGGCTGGGCAGTTGACACTATGATCCAAGAGTGAGCACTACTTCTCAAGCTGCCATGGATCCTCCTCGAGTCATTGTCCTTCTTTCGGATGATGGAACTCTTTTACTATTTTTAGTTTATTTTTGGACATCTTAGACATAGATTTTGATTAGAGTTCTTATACGATAACTTTCTGTTTTTGGGGAATGTAATAGGTAGTTGGATACTCCGCATTTATATTTTATTAGTTTCAACTATCTTTGTTTAGTTAAGCTGGTTTTACATTATCTCTTTTAAAATTGGTTAAGTGCAAAGGTTAATGATTGGGTTAGATGGTTCTCCCACCGGCGAATTAGTGTGGGTGGCACCTATTGTCATTTGGGTCATGAAAAAGTTGGTATTAGTGCCGGAATTTTGTTGATCTTGTCATATAAGAACGTGTATAGTAGAGTCTTGAATAACGGTATAGAGACGTCTGTACTTTTCTTCAGAAGGCTATAGGACTTTAGGAAACTCAACTTCTTTCTTCCTTCCTACTACTACTTGATTCCAATTGATATATGTCGATCCAAATTGTTATCTGACCCTTTCACTCTTATTCTCGCAGATGGTGAGAACAGGCACTTTAGAAGCTAGAGCAGAGGTGTCAGAACCACTGGTTGAGCTGTGTTCACGGTAGAGGTAGAGTAAGGGGCAAAGCTAGAGAAAGGAGAGGGACACCTGCCAAGGGTGGAGTTCAAGCCACAACACTTGCTCGGGAAAGGTGATCATCTTCTCTCCCACATGAGTATCTTCTCGAGGTTGTAGAGGATGAAGAAGTTCAAGTTCATAATAAGAAGGAAGTATTAGTTGAGGAAGGTGCACTATTGATTCAATTGTCTTCATATATGATCCAGCAGGTTTTCTGATTTTTCTGAGTGGGCTGGTAGGAAATGGAACTACACCAGAATCTTGCACTGTGCATCATCTGAGACTATAACATGCTACTATTGTGGCTCCTCAGATGGATGAGGCGTCAAAGGTAGGAGTCTTCCTATTACAGGTAATAGTCCCGGTAATGACCAGTGAGGGACACGATCTTTTTTGTATGTTTGTGAAGATGAAACCTCTAATATTTCATGGGTTGGAGTTCGAGGATGCTTATGAATTCATCATTGATTTTCATGAGCGACTACACAAAATGAGTATAGTTGAGAGGTATGGTACTGAATTATGTACAAAATGAGTATAATTTCTACAAATTATGAAATTACAGTTCTTACCCAATTATATGGTTTTCTGTGCATTTGTTTCCCTTATATTATTTTATGATTTTTAATCCTATTTATATGATTTTGCATGAAATTCTACAAGTACTTTTAAATCCATGATTTAAAAGATAAACCTAGCCTAATTTGACATGTATTGCTTATTTTAAGAAAATTGGCATGTTCAAATAACATGACCTCAAGTATTCAAGAAATTATCATGCCTAGTTCCTCAAGTTATGAATTTTAACAAGATTATGTATATGAACTAGTGCTATGCTAAACCTTTAAGAGATGTGTTCCTTTATAATTTATATGACATCCTGATA
This sequence comes from Jaltomata sinuosa, assembly GCA_003996215.1. Taxonomy (NCBI): domain Eukaryota; kingdom Viridiplantae; phylum Streptophyta; class Magnoliopsida; order Solanales; family Solanaceae; genus Jaltomata; species Jaltomata sinuosa. The sequence continues at coordinate 232,693 of QJPP01003269.1, read as the reverse complement.
TGCCATTAATGCTTATTAACAAATTTTCAAAAGTTAGGTTTGTGAGTAGCATGACATTCAGGTTTGCCATCCATGACTATGAATAAGTTTTGACATTCGTATATGTCGCATGATATAATGTGAGTTCTATGAAATATTTTGGAAGTAGTATTTAGCACTAAGCTGATGAAGATTTTAGATAACCCAAGTCAAAAACTACATCGCCACTGTAGGTTTTTCCTCTTTTTAGGCGTACTTCAGGATCCTTATATTTATGATTCTAACTTTGGTCAATTAGGACAACCTTTTTTAGTGTGGGTGTATGAAAATGGAATCTATGATGCTCACATAGTTTATGTCGGTTATAAGAAACTCTCTCAAGAAATGGTTCTATATATTTGAATGTAGTTTTTAAGTTCAGATTTACTACTTATGACTTATGATTATGAACATATTTTCAGCTTATGATTTTATTCTGAGTCATTCCATTATAGTTTTACCTACTATTTCATGATTTCATCTTTAAGTATGTTTTTAAGTACGCTTTTATCATGATTTCTCACTGTTTGTAGCTCAGATATGTTTTATACTCTCTTTACATAGAGGAGCCCATATTTTATAGTTTTGACTTATGCAATCAGTTTTTAGCTACGTTTTTGTGACACATGTTCAAATTTAGTTTTGTTTAAGCTATGCTTTCATAATGCATGTTTTTCTCATGATTTAAAGCTAATACAATATCTTACATGCTCAGTACATTTAAAGTACCGATCACATACCTTCTTGTGCTACATTATTTTATGATGCAAGTTTTAGTGCTAGCTCTAAGAATCAGGATCAGACAGATCGTAACTTCTATCCTGCATGTGATTAGTTCTCCTTATTCAGGAACTCCAGTCAGTAATTAGTTATAAGAAGTTTATCTCAGTCAGTATATATTAATTAGAGACAGCTGAGGGTCATGTCCCAGCTAATTATAGTCAGTGATTAGTAGAGGCTTCATAGACAATTAGTTAGAATAATTGTATTAAGTTCCAGTTTCTTTTCTTTCATAATACAATGTTGTAAACATTTTAATACCAATGATCCACTTAAAAGGTTATCCCATAATCTTGCTTCCGCATAATGTTTTTCAGTTTATATGTTTCTATTCTATTGCTCATGAATTATGCCAGTATCAAGGGTTAGCTTAGGTCCACTTGTGGTTCTGTGTTATGTCCAGGGTGTAGGCTCGGGGTATAACAAACTTGGTATCAGAGCATGGATTCTAAGTGTCCTAAGGTGTCTATAAAGCCGTGTCTAGTAGGGTCTTGCAGAATGGTACAGAGACGTCTATACTTTTCTTCGAGGGGCTACAAGGAATTTAGGAAATGTTTTCCTTTTTTCATACTCCAGATCATGCAGTAAATTTATTCCCTAAGAAATATATGCAGATCTGAGCATTGCTCTACTTCAACTGACTATGCCTTATGCTCGAGGTAATTGAAACAGTTAGACTTAAATTCCTACTGATAAAGTTTTCTCAGACCGAACCTACAGGTAGTTATGGGACTGCACAAGGGCTTGAGAGGAGCCCATCAGTGCTTCTAAGTTTGATGATTTGAAAGAATTCACTCGTATTCATGAGAATCATGCATTTGAGACAAATTAAGATCATTTGAAGGGAGATCGTATGTCTGCAAATTAGATTTAAAGTAGTGGTTGTTCTGTAGAGATTTTTTTTAGAAGGCGAGATACCATGAGTTATAGAGGCAGAATTACCCCATAGTTAGAAGTGTAGTGTTTATGAAATGGTTAGAAGATGGGTAGACTTTAGATAGTACCGTCTGAGTTGAAAGTGTGCATAGGGTGCTAGAAAGGAAAAGTTATGGGACCATGAAAGAAGAACGTGTTTGTAGATTGGAGTTAGGTATGAGTTGAAGGTGTGCATAGGGTGGTAGAAAGGAAAAGTTATGGGACCATGAAAGAAGAACGTGTTTGTAGATTGGAGTTAGGTAGGGGGTGTAGTCAGTATAGTATTTGTGAAGTTGTGTAGCTGTCTATGGTAAGTGTTAGACTCTAAGCTTGAATTGTGGTTAATTGATGAGATAAAGATAAAGATTATGTGGGGGTGAAAGTTTGAGGCTTGTGTGATTTCCATTAGGAGTCATTAGTGTGGTGTAGTATCTTAGGATGAAGTACTAGTAAGGGTGTTGTATCTTCAAACTTTCAGGAGGAGCTTAGAATTCCGGTGTTCAGTGATTATAGTGCACTTTAAAGACTTATTGAAGAGGTCCATAGACTTAGGATGATTTCTTTTGATCTAAGGGAGAGATGATAGGGTGATGATCCAAGTCGGGTTTTTGAGATTCTAGTAGTAATGCTAGCGAATTCTAGAACAAGAGCTAGGATGATGCAAGAACCAATCCATTTTTATCTCAATATGTTCCTTGTACCTCAGTTATTACGACATTCTACTCATGCCTTAAATGTCAGCGCCAAGATCAAAACTATATTCATACACTTTATGCAGATGTTTGTCCACTCTCAAATTGCTAGAATGAGAAGCAACTGCTTTAGACAACAATCCCAATCTTAATCTATGATTCCATGAATTACAACTCTATGCTATGAGACTCATTATATATAAGATTATCTCTTACAACATGCTCAGTTTTATGTACTCAGTCCTCAAGATACACCTTAATGGCTAGTAAAATCATGCTACATTTTATATGTTCTCAGATCGGATCTTTTGAACAAGTTCATTCATATTATATTTTACTCCTCCAGCCTTAGTTGAGTGTCAAAGTTATGAAAAATACCGAAGTCAGGATTTCACTGTATCCCTCTTATTCTAGATCCTCACATTCTAGTTTTTCAGTGAACCTTCTTGTACTGTTATGGTAATGTTAGTGGCATCTGAGTGATAGGCTTGAATGATTTAGTTGATATACCTGCATATAAGGACTTCTGGTGGTTAGTGACTCCTTGCTTAGAACTTAAGGTGGATTGTTTAAGGAAACAAGAAGAACTGTATGTATAAGGGTGATAACTCTTAGTGGTTATAGAATATAGATTCCCGTAGTTGAAATTAGTATGGTTATTTTAGTGGTAGTTCTTTGTATTTTTGAGTTAAGCTTGAACAGAGTAAGAGCATGCAACTAGACTTAGCCTCTAGTGACCGTATGTAGAGTATCCCTCGCCCCAAGAGAGTTAGAAGTTTCAGTTAGTTAAGTGTGGTATTTTTGTAAGAAGAAGCATAGTTGGCAAATATTTCTATTGGAAATTTATCTATCGCATTATTTAAGGCATAGTAGTCCTATTCTTACTTTTTTCCCTAGGTGCCCATGTTCCATGATAGACAGTTTCAAACCAAAGGTGTCTCACAGTCAACTCTACGTCGTTCGTATTCTATGAACTCAGATCAGTAGGTTAGGATGCTCAGACCATGTTAAAATCTATTATTTAGATGTCTTACTTATATCATGCTCATGAGTCATTCTCCTTAATGTTATTAGAACTTCTAACAAGGAGAATCAAAGGAAACAAATATTCTTTTCTTAGAAATTTCACCCTGTTATCTGTCGCTTTGCAGTTCTATTTGTACGTTCATGTCATGAATGCTTCAGTTGAGTTCAAAACCCTCAGTCTAAATCAGTCCCAGCCATGACAAACATCCAGATTCAGAAATCAGCTTCATGTTACACTACTAAAAAAGCCTAAAAAGAGATGGCCAAAAGAGACGCTATCCGTTGCTTTTTTGGCCAAAGGTGACAAAAAAGCGATGGGCTCACTTCCGTGGGAAAGTGGTCAGTCACTTTTCCAAAAGTGACGAACACCGTCGCTTAAAAATGATGGATAGCGATACAAAGCTAAAAGCGATGATTTTTTTTATAAGAAAGTGAAGATGTTCATCGCTTTGTTCTTGAACTTGAAGAACAAAGCGATGGAAAAAAGAGACCCTGTTCGTCGCTTTTTCTGGGATTTTTTTTAAAAAAATTCCAGAAAAGAGACGGACAAAAGAGACTCTATCGATCGCTTTTCTGTATTTTTCTCAGATGTAAAAACCTGCATTTTCAAGATGCACTACCTGCCATTTACAAAATAAATTCAAATAAAGCCCCAAACAACAATAATTGTTGCCAAAACATTTATAAAACAACTACAAGATCAATAAGACACTAAATATCAAGTAAAACATTCACTAAACACATAAAAAATCTACCAAAAGGACCTACAAAGTGTTTCAAAACTTAAAAGTGGTTCAAAATTATGAACAAAGTGTCAAAATGTGAACCCAAACTAAATGAAGTTGATTTAGAGTATGTTTGAACTAAGATAACATGGATTTTGATGAGTTGTAAAGTGTTTGAAAAAAAGTGTCAAGATTGCAATCAAATTGTCTCAATCAAATTCACAAGTTACTTCTCATTCATAACTATTCACATGTTTACATGACTTTCACATTAGTCAAACCAATTATTCTCTAATTTTATCCCTTAGTACTTCAATTTTAACTCCAAATCCTCATTTTCCTAACAACACTTACATACACTCAAAATTTACATTACTTAGCACAACTTTTGCATTAATCCAATTAACACATTCACAAGTTACTTCTCATTCACAACTTTTAACAAGCTTACACAAATTTCTCATTATTTCAACTAAACTAAAAATTTATCAATTCGGTTGGATTTTGAAAGTGTTTTTCTCCATGAAAAATCACCTTATACAGTATCTTCACAAATTACTCACTAATTTCACGTCTTAATACTTCAATTTGAACTTCAAATCCTCATTTTTCTAACCATAACACTTATATACACTCAAATTTTCACATAACTCACACCTTTCACACTATTCCAACTTAACCAAAATACATTCACAAGTTACTTCTCATTCACAAATTTTCACAAGCTTACACGAATTTCTCATTGTTCTAACTAAACTAAAAACTTATTAATTCATTTGAATTTTGAAAGTATTTTTTTCTCCATGAAAAATCACCTAATACAATATCTTCACAAATTACTCACTAATTTCACCTCTTAATACTTCTATTTGAACTTTAAATTCTCATTTTTCTAACAATAACACTTACATACACTCAAATTTTTATAAAACTCACAATTTTCACACTATTTTAACTAAACCAAAACTCATTCACAACATCTCACAAGCTTACACGAATTTTTCATTATTCTAAGTAAACTAAAAATTTATCAATTCGGTTGAATTTTGAGAGTATTTTTTCTCCATAAAAAATCACCTAATACAATATGTTCATAAATTACTCACTAATTTCACCTCTTAATACTTCAATTTGAACTTTAAATCCTCGTTTTCCTAACAATAACACTTACATACACTCAAATTTTCACATAACTTACAAGACTAACCTAAACTAAGATTCACAAGACTAACCTAAACTAGCAAACATTATTCAAGGTTCACAAACTAACAATGTAATAAACTAACACTAACCAAAATTAATAACCAATAGCTTAAAAAAATCAAATATTACCTAAAACATTCACAAACTAACACTAACCTAAAACATTCACAAATTCAAGTTTAAAGTTTCCAAATTCAAATTCACAAATTCAAAACGAACACTAACCTAAAGTGAAAAAACTAATAGCAAAAACATCTAACTTTAACTTAAATTCAAAACTAAGACTAATTAACCTAAAGTTCAAAACTAATTCAAGATTATAACTCAATAATATAAACTAATTTAAAATTTCCAAATTCACTATCAAATTCAAGAACCTAAAGTTGAAAACTAATTAAAGATTATAACTCAACAATATAAACTAATTCAAAATTTCTAAATTCACTATCAAATTCAACAACCTAAATTCAAAACTAACGCTAAATAACCGAAAGTTCAAAACTAATTCAATATTATAACCCAATAATATAAATTAATTTAAAATTTCCAAATTCACTATCAAATTCAAGTACCTAATTCAATAACCTAAAGTTGAAAATTAATTCAAGATTATAATCCAACAATATAAACTAATTCAAAATTGTCAAATTCACTATCAAATTCAAAAAATCTAATTCAACAACCTAAATTCAAAACTAATTCAAGAATATGACCCAACAATATAAACTAATTCAAAAATTTTAAATTCACTATAAAATTCAAAAACCTAATTCAACAACCTAAATTCAAAACTAACACTAACCTAAAGTTGCAAACTAATTCAAGATTATTGTCACGACCTGATTTCTCGGTCATGATGGCACCTAGAATCCCCAAGTAGGCGAACCAATCCCCATAGCCCGAAACGGTTAGTAATGTGCTACTATCTAATAAATAAGTGAAAGAATAGTTTAAATAACAGAAGCAAGGGAACAAGATGAAGAAATAAGAAACAGGAGTATATATAACCATATATAGAAGCTAAACCGAACCCCCAAAACTTGGTATCATAGTATAGAGCCAGAACTACATATAAGGAGTACAAGGGATCTAAAAATACAATATACAAATGTCTCCGAGTAGTAATAGAGTACATGATACAAAAGATAACTAAAAGCTAAGCTCCGATCGCCAACAACTAACCGTTAGTTTGAAATATCCCTAAAATAACTCCTCGTATGAGTCTCCAATCAGCTAACAATGATGTCCCATACTAGGATATGCACCAGAAGATGCAGAGTGTAGTATGAGCACCAAATGCAAAGAAAAAGGTACCCAGTAGGTATCATAGGCCGACTGGGCATTTATAAGATAAAAGAGAAGTAATAGACAGAATAGAAGTAAATAATCACCGAAAACAACGAAGAAGCACACAGAAGCTAGCACCAAAGAAAATAACAGAAACAACATACAAGGCTAGGAAGTAGGATATATACTACAGGTATAGGCAAAAGTAAGAAACGACACACCTGGGATCCTCGCATTAACAATATATAAGGAGTTTCAGAAAATTAACAATCGGGTCCGTCGTTATGGGTAGTCCAATTGTGCCAAGTTTTAGAGTTAGAAAACTCTGGGTTTGGTAGATTGAAATTCTGGGTTAGGCTAGCCTCGGCCGGTTTTGGAGCGAGGTGGAGTCTAGGGAAATTCGGTTAAGTATTGGTTTATGTATCTTGTGTTAAGCTAGTGTTCCATGTATCCAAGACATAAAGGAGTCCGGGAGTCTTTTTAGAATCAAATTTGGATAAGTAGAACTCTCGAAATTATGTTTGACGTGAAGGGGTTGTCTCGGGTCATCGGGGAAACAAGTGTGTTGTAAAATTTCCAAAACTGGGAGATTTCCGGATATTTTGTCCATGATGAGCTCAATCATCCGCGGTAGCGGCCACCGCTATAGCGGTGGTCAAGGCGGTCAACACCGCTTAAGACTGCTATAGCGAGAGTTGTCCGCTATAGCGGGAGTTGTCCGCTATAGAGGGACTGCTATAGCAGAGCGGGGACCGCTATAGCAGGCCAACAGGATTTGAATGTAGAAACATTCCCCAAAACATTCAGTTTTCACAATTTCATTTTGGGAAAAGGGCTAGGTGATTCCAGGCAATTTTCCTCCTTTTTTCTTCGATTTTCTTCCCTAAGGTAAGGTATCTACTCCCCAATCATTGTACTATGTTTCCTATGCGGTAGAATTGCTAGGAGGGAACTTGGGGAAATGTTAGAATAACCTAGAAATGGTAGAATCCGGGGAAGGAAGGGGATTCCAAGCATGAATGTTCTTGGGCATTGTTAAAAGTATGTTATCATGATCATAGGTTGTTAAATTCTCTATTTTTATCCGTAAAAATGATAGAAGTATGTGAATTAACGGTAGAATAGCCCGTGAAAAGGGTGGGATAATTATAGATGGCCTGGGATTTGGGGATTTGGTGTAATTCGGGTATTGTGCAGGACTTGTTTGTTAATTGCATGTACTTGTGTGTTATTTTAGACCAAGAATGAGAAAGGAATCCAGAACACGGGAAAGCTCGGGTTGAATAGAGCTTGGCTCATTTTGAGTTAGGTGATGGCTTACAATTTCTGTGAATGTTGTATATTCTTGTACTCATATCTAAGTGCTTGTATGAATTACATTGCTTAGGGGAGTTGTGTAGAATGTCTAAGGTTCTTGCTTTACAGTCTGTGACTGAAGGGTATTGCTTGTTGGTTTACAAGTTGTTTGATCATCTATTTGACAGTGAAATGTTGACATTCCGTTGGCTCGGGTACCACCCCTGGTACGGGTATAATCAATGGTTGGCACGGGTACCACGCCTGGTACGGGTATACTAACGGTTGGCTCGGGTACCACGCCTGGTACGGGTTTACTCTGTTGCATCATTGCATTTTTATCATTATGTTGCATTGATTGATATTGGTTCCATGAGTGGAACGGGATGATTTTTGAAATGTGTTATTGGTTTGGTGGTCCTTGAGTGGCCGGGAAATTCAGTATAACTGTTGTGATGGTCTTGGTTTAGGCCGGGTTGTTAATTGACATTTTGTATTATCTAGAGGGGATCCCAGGATGGGTCCGGTCTAGACGGGAAGGTATAGTTATTGGTATATGGTTGTGGCTTAGAGTATCGGTGGTGGATTTCATGTGAAAACAAGCTAAGTAGAGACTTGTAGTCTAAGTGTGTCTATTAATATTATTGTATGTCTTCCATACCTTTTACTTGATATTGTGGTACTGTTTATACACTGTTTATCTGAACACTGGCTGATGATCCAACCAGTAAACAGTGGTGGTGTACTGATACTGCACTTTCTTTCCTTTTGGTGAGTACAGGAAATCTTCCAGCGGCTGAGATGCGACCTCATCTATAGCATCGGCGATTTCTGACTTCAAGGGTGAGATGCTTGATCAAGCTACCTTGGATTTATCTCTAGAGTTTCAGCCCACTTGTTTTGGGTTTAAAACCACTTTCGTATTTCCTTTGGGGGTTGCATCCCCCAATTCTTGATATTGGTAGTAATGTTTGGTACTGCGACTTTCAGTTTCTAGGGGGATTTTCCACAGGATGATATTAATGCTATAGTTCTAACTTATTAAATTGCTAGTTTACTTCTGTTTTTCTGGTTTTAGGCTATTAGTCTAGGCAAAGGTTGAACTCTATTGGTTCGCTCATCCGGGGATTGGGTGGGGTCTACTCTCGACAGTCTGGGTCGTGACAAAGATGGTATCAGAGCCCTAGATTAGTTGATCTCGTCGTACCAAACAGGTCTAGTAGAGTCTTGCAGAATGGTGCGAAGACGTCCGTACTTTTCTTCGAGAGGCTATAGGTCTTTAGGAAAAACTATCTCTTCTTTCTTTCCTTTGTGCTATTACCTGATTCCAATTGGTATCTTGTGATACAAATTGGTATCTAACGTCATTCACTCTTCTGTCCGCAGATGGTTACTACAAGGAACAACAGAGCAAGGCCAGCGGGCCTAGCAACGGGCCCAACAGTTTGAGGCAGAGGTAGGGAAGGAGCAGGGGGTGAGTTGGAGCCGCACCCACCAAGGGTGGAGCTCGAGCTCCTGCTGATGCATGGGAGGTAACCCCTCCCCCACCTCAAGAGCATTTTGCTGAGGACATAGAAGAAGTGGTTTTAGAGGGTGAAGGAGCTCAAGCGGAGGCGGCACCGGTTGGGGCTGCAGGCCTTTCTACTATGACACCGGAAGCTTTTAAGTAGGCGTGGAATATTCTGAGTCGGTTATTGGTGCTGGAGCCATACCCGCAGCTTATGCAAATCAGGCCTTAGATACTCAGCCAACGGCTGCTACAGCGCGTAGGATGGAGGCAGCTTCGGGCATGAATGATCTCTTCAGGCCAATGCTTGGCCCGGTTATGAATGGAAATGAGCATGAAATGCTGACTAAGTTCCTTAAGCTGAAACCTCTGATGTTTCAGGGTACAGACAGGGAGGATGCCTATGAGTTCATCCTGGATTGCTATTAGAGGTTGTACAAGTTTGGTATTGTACGTCAGCATAGGGTTCAGTTTGTCACTTTTCAGCTGCAGGGTGATGCCAAGCAGTAGTGGAGGTCTCATGTTGAGTGTCGGTCTTCTGTTCTACCTCTACTGACTTTGGAGCAGTTCAATTCCATGTTCTTGGAGAAGTACGTACCCCATACTTTGAGGGACCGTAAGAAAGATGAGTTCTTGAACTTAGAACAGGGTAGCATGTCAGTCTCGGCTTATGAGGCCAAGTTCCATGCCTTGTCTCGATTTGCTACACAGATGTTGGGGTTCGAGGAGGAATGGGTCCGATTGTTTGTCAAAGGTCTGAATACTGAACTGCAGGTACTGTCAGTGCATATGACTTCTTCAGGAAAGGGGTTTAATGATTTGGTGGATTATGTGAAGAAGTTAGAAGGAGTTAGGCAAGCGGGGCAGGCTAAGGCTTTAGCCAAGAATCCCCGGAATGAGGGAAACTATGGTGGTTCATACTGTAGGGGCCAGAATCAGCAGTCTTACTCGGCCCGTCCTATTCAGTCAGCTCTACCATCTACTACAGTTGGTCATCAGAGAGCTCAGTCTTCAGCTCCTAGAGGACAAGGAGCTTCTTATACATCAGCTAGCAGGCCTACACTTGACCATGTTTGCTTCCATTGTTGTGATCTGGGCCACTTTAAGAGGGAGTGTCCACATAGGCAGGTAGGTAATCAGGGTCAGTAGCAGACTAGAGCAGTGGTCCCGGTAGGCAGAGGCGGTAAAGCTAGGGGTCGTCCACAGGGTGGGCGAGGTAAGTCTTAGAGTGTCCGGGGAGATAGAGGGAATGGTGGCACAGGTAGGGGTGTGGCACAGCTGGCTCGGGATGTTGCCCGGATTAATGATTGGGCTCATTGCTATGCTTTTCCAGGGAAGACCGAGGTGAAAGCCTCAGATGTGGTGATCACAGGTACCATTCTTGTCTGTGATAAAATGGCTTCGGTATTATTTGATCCAGGTTCTACATATTATTATGTGTCTGTGAGTTTTGCATTGGGGCTGGATTTGATTTGTGATATCCTTGATTCCCCTATTCATGTTTCTACCTCGGTTGAAGAGTCAGTGATTGTGACTCATGTATATCATGACTGTTATATTGTGTTTGTGGGGTTGTATATTTGGGTAGACTTGGTAATTCTGGATATGGTTGATTTTGATATTATCATGGGTATGACCTGGCTATCTCCTTATCATGTTGTACTGAACTGTAACACCAAGACTGTGACTTTAGAGATTTCGGGTAAGGATAGACTAGAGTGGAAGGGTATGTACAGGCCTAAGCCAGTTAAGCTAATATCGTTTGTTCGGGCTAGGAAGCTAGTGGGGAGAGGGTGTCTAGCCTTCTTGGCTCATCTCTGGGATGATAGTGTGGAGTCCTCGCCTATTGAGTCAGTTCTAGTGGTTTCTGAATTTTTAGAGGTCTTTCCAGCGGACTTGCCTGGTATGTCTCCGGACAGGGATATAGATTTTTTTATTGATTTGGAGCTAGGCACTCATCCCATTTCCATTCCTCCGTATCGTATGGCTCCGACAGAGTTAAGGGAACTTAAGATCCAGCTGTAGAAACTCCTAGATAAGGGATTTATACATCGCAGTGCTTCGCCTTGGGGTGCGCCGATCTTATTTGTAAAGAAAAAAAATGGTAGTATACGGATGTGCATAGATTATAGGCAGTTGAACAAGGTGACCATCCGGAATAAGTACCCTCTACCCCGTATAGATTATTTGTTTAACCAGCTTCAGGGTGCATCAGTGTTTTTAAAAATCAACTTGAGGTCGGGGTACCACAGTTAAATATTAGGCCTGAGGACATTCTGAAAATTGTTTTTCAGACTCAGTATGGACATTACGAGTTTCTATTAATGTCGTTTGGTTTGACCAATGCACCTGCAACATTCATGAGTTTGATGAATGGGGTGTTTAAGTCCTACTTGGATTCCTTCGTTATCGTGTTCATCGATGATAATTTGACCTACTCTAAGAGTAGGGAGGAGCATTCTAATAATCTTCGTATTGTGCTGGATATCTTGAGACACCAAAAGCTTTATGAAAAATTCACTAAGTGTGAGTTTTGGTTGACTTCAGTTGCTTTTTTTGGGCATGTACTGTCAGAACAAGGGGTAGTGGTAGATCCCTAGAAAATTGAGGCAGTCAAGAGTTGGGTTCGGCCTAGCTCTGTGGCAAAGGTGAGGAGTTTTATTGGGCTCGCGGAGTACTACCGTAGGTTTGTTAAGAATTTTGCTTCTATTGCTACTCACCTGACCAGGCTGACACTGAAAAATGTACCGTTCATGTGGTCCGACAAGTGTGAGGAGAGGTTCCAAAAGCTCAAGACACTTTTGACCACAGCCCCTATTTTGTCCTTGTCGGTTGAAGGTAAAGACTTTGTTGTTTACTGTGATGCTTCACATTCTGGTTTGGGTGTTGTGTTGATACAGGATAGGAATGTGATAGCCTATGCATCCAGGCAGTTGAAGGTGCATGAGAGGAATTACCCGACTCATGACTTAGAGTTAGCAGCGGTGGTTTTTGCATTAAAAATTTGGAGACACTACCTTTATGGTGTGAAGTGTGAGGTATTCATAGATCATCGCAGTCTACAACATGTATTCACCAGAAGGATTTGAATTTGAGGCAGAGAAGGTGGATGAAGCTATTGAAGGACTATGATGTGACCATTCAGTACCATCCGGGTAAGGCTAATGTGGTGGTAGACGTTTTAAATCGAAAAACTGTTAGCATAGGTAGCTTGGCTTGTTTGGGGGTGTCCAAACGACCATTAGCTAAGGAAAATTAGGCTTTGGGGGACAAGTTCATGCACTTGGGTGTTTCAGATCGAGGTGGGTTGTTGGACAACTTTGACGTCAAGGCCTCCTTCATAGAGGAAATAAAGGAGAAATAGTTTCAGTATCTGAAACTGAGTAAGTTGTGAGGTAAGGCAATATCCGGGGAGTCCAGAGACATTATCCTAGACTCTAGTGGGCTGTTGCATTTCATAGAGAAGATTTGTGTTCCTAGGGTAGATGATATGATTCAGAAAATCCTGGCAGAAGCTCATGGTTTGCGGTACTCAATTCATTCGTGTGCGACTAAAATGTACAGGAACTTGAGGCAGCATTACTGGTGGCCCAGGATGAAAGAGGACATACTTGATTTTGTGTCCAAATGTCAGAACTGCCAGTAGGTAAAGTACGAACATCAGAGACCTGCAGGACTACATCAGAGAATGCCAATTCGAGAGTGGAAGTGGGAAAGGATAGCCATGGATTTCGTGGTGGGTCTTCCCAAGATATTGGGGAAGTACGACTCAATTTGGATCATTGTTGACAGGTTGACCAAGTTCGCTCATTTCATTCCAGTCAAGGTAGATTTCAATTTGCAGCAATTGGAAAAGATCTACGTGAAGGAGATTGTGAGACTGCATGGGGTACCACTGTCCATCATTTCAGACAGAGGTACGCAGTTTACTTCTAAGTTTTGGGGAAAGTTACATGAAGAGTTGGGTACACAACTCACTTTTAGCAAAGTCTTCCATCCTCAGAATGATGGTCAGTCGGAAAGTACTATCCAGGTATTGGAGGACATGCTGAGAGCATGTGTGGTGGACTTTGAGGGTCAATGGGACCAGTTTCTACCATTGTGCGAATTCTCGTACAATAATTGCTACCACTCCAGTATTGACATGGCACCATTCGAGGCATTGTATGGGAGGAACTGCAGATCACCGGTTGGGTGGTTTGAGAAAGGTGATTTAAAGTCTCTGGGCGTAGACTTAGTGAAGGAAGCACAGGAAAAGGTAAGGGGCATTCAAACCAAGTTGCTGGCTACTCAAAGCAGGCAGAAGGAGTATGTAGATTGCAAGGTTTGGGACATGGACTTTCAGGCTAGTGAACATGTATTGTTGAAGGTGTCACCAATGAAAGGGGTTATGCAGTTTGGTAAGAAGGGAAAGCTGATCCCTCGGTTCATCGGTCCATTTCAAGTTCTGGAAATTATGGGGCCAGTAGCTTACAAGTTAGCACTACCACCTAGTTTGTCGAGCATCCATCCGGTAATCCATATATCCATGCTTAAGTGATATCATAGGGATAGGGATTACATCATCAAGTGGGATGAGGTACTTTTTGATAAGGACCTTCGTTATGAAGAGGAACTGGTTTTGATTCTTGCTCGGGATGTTCGGAGGTTGAAGACAAAGGTGATTGACATGGTAACGGTTCAGTGGAAGCATCGGCCGGTTGAGGAAGCCACTTGGGAAACCAAGAAGGACATGTGAGACAAGTACCCTCAACTGTTTGAGGACTTGGTACTAACCTTCCCTCCTTTTATTTCTCCAATTTCAGGTTCAATCATTCGGGGATGAACGATTGGTAAATTGGTATCTATTGTAAAGACCGGGTCCTTCGTTACGGGTAGTCCAATCGTGCCAAGTTTTAGAGTTAGAAAACTCTGGGTTTGGGAGTTTAAAATTCTGGGCTAGGCTAGCCTCGACCGGGTAAGGATTGGTTTATGTGTCTTATGTTAAGCTAGTCTTCCACCTAACCAAGACATAAAGGAGTTCGGGGGATTTTTCGGAATCCAATTTGGCTAAGTAGAACTCCCAGAATCGCGTTTGATGTGAAGGGGTTGTTTCGGGTCATCGGGGGAAACAAGTGTGTTGTAAAATGGCCAAAACTGGGAGATTTCTGTACATTCTATCTGTGACGAGCGCAACCATCCACGGTAGCGGCCTCCGCTATAGCAGTGGAAAATACCGCTATAGCGGTGGTCAAGGCGGTCAAAACCGCTTAAGACCGCTATAGCGGAGTGGGAACCGCTATAGCGGGCCGATGGGATTTTTATGTAGAAACATTCCCCAAAACATTCAGTTTTCACAATTTTATTTTGGGAGAAGGGCTAGGCGATTATAGGCGATTTTCCTCCTTTTTCATTTGATTTTCTTCCCTAAGGTAAGGTTTCTACTCCCCAATCTTTGTACTACGTTTCCTATGTGGTAGAATTGCTAGGAGGGAACTTGGGGAATGGTTGGAATAACCTAAGAATGGTAGAATCCAGGGAAGGAAGGGGATTCCAAGCATGAATGTTCTTCGACATTGTTAAAAGTATGTTATCATGATCATAGGTTGTTAAATTCCCTATTTTTATCTGTAAAAAAGATAGAAGTAGGTGAATTAATGGTAGAAAAGCTCGAAAAAAGGGTGCGATGATCCTGGGTGGCCTGGGGTTTGGGTATTTGGTGTAATCCGGGTATTGTGCAGGCCTTGTGTGTTAATTGTATGTACTTGTGTGTTATTTTAGACCAAGAACGAGAAAGGAATCTGGAACACGGGAAAGCTCGGGTTGAATAGAGCTTGGCTCATTTCAAGATAGGTGACGGCTTACGATTTCTATGAATGTTGTATATTCTTGTACTCATATCTAAGTGCTTGTATGAATTACATTGCTTAGGGGAGTTGAGTAGAATGTCTAAGGTTATTGCTTTACAGTCTGTGATTGAATGGTGTTGCTTGTTGGTTTACAAGTTGTTTGATCATCTATTTGACACGAGTTGTTGACATTCGGTTAGCTCGGGTACCACACCTGGTACGGGTATAATAAATCATTGGCACAGGTACCACGCCTGGTACGGGTATACTAACGATTGGCTCGGGTACCACGCCTGATACGGGTTTACTTTGTAGCATCATTGCATTTTTATCATTATGTTGCATTGATTGATATTGGTTCCGTGAGTAGACCGGGCTGATTATTGAAATGTGTTATTGGTTTGGTGGTCCTTGAGTGGCCGGGAATTTCTGTATAACTGTTGTGATGGTCTTGGTTTAGGCCGGGTTATTAATTGACATTTTGTGTTGTCTAGAGGGGATGCTTGGGTAGGTCTGTGCTAGAAAGGAAGGTATAGTTATTGCTATATGGTTGTGGCTTAGAGTATCGGTGGTGGATTTTAATGCGGGAAAAAGCTAAGTAGAGACTTGTAGTCTAAGTATGTCTGTTAATATTGTTGCATGTCTTCCATACCTTTTACTTTATATTGTCGTACAGTTTATACACTGTTTATCTGAAAACTGGCTGATGATCCTACCAGTACACATTGGTGGTGTACTGATACTGCACTTGCTTTGCTTTTGGTGAGTACAGTAAATCTTCCAGCGGTTGAGACGCGACCTCATCTATAGCACCGGTGATTTCTGACTTCAAGGGTGAGCTGCTTGATCAAACTACCTTGGATTTATCTCTCGAGTTTCAGCCCACTTGTTTCGGGTTTAAAACTACTTCCGTATTTTCTTTGGGGTTGCATGCCTATTGGTCAATCAGATCTTCTTCTAATCCCGGCATCAAGCCTGATTAGCTCGTATTCTATATATTGGTAGTAATATTTGGTACTGTGACTTTAAGTTTCTAGGGGGATTTTTCGCAGGATGATATTAATGCTATAGTTCTTAATTATTAAATTGCTAGTTTACTTCTGTTTTGCTGGTTTTAGACTGTTAGTCTCGGAAAAGGGTTGAACTCTATTGGTTCGCTCATCCGAGGGTTGGGTTGGTTCCACTCACGACGGTCTGGGTCGTGACAGAAAATAGGCGGTATGCTGGTAACCTCAATTAAAAAGAGAAAGAGGGAAACAAAGTAACAATAGCATGGTCAACATGGGAGTAATAACCAAACCCAGCCACATTATACTAGTTCCAATATCAAATCACAATAGGAATTAAGCATAAGGAATTGCAAAGCTCGGTAAAGTAATAACAAGTTTACCTATAGTCCCAACGGGCACCCATACACCCGAGGAACACAACCAAGTGAAGACAAACCCTCTGGCATCTCATACTACCAGAGCGTACACGCAACAAACAACAAACAAGGGTGAAACCTCACACAAATGAATGGTATGATATGATATGCCAAACCAAGTGGGGTAATAGTAGCTTATCTTACCTGCTTCTGGCATCTTATAAGTCCTAGAAGACAGGATCCATGGAAGGTCCCACCCGTATACCTCTACTACATTGTATACCCCCCTTCGGCACTCGCAACATGTAGCCCTTGGCCCAGAATGGAAAGGTGTATGGAGGCCCCCGACCTACATACTAGATGCCCACAAATCTCCAAGTCCCCAAGTAAATCTGCCCGGAGGGTATACGGGTCTAAATTAATAAGTCAAAAATAGGTCTAGCGCACGGCCTTACCGAACCTAGTATCACGATAATGATGTCCATAACTCACGGACACCCCCGAATAGCCCACCGTCTATGGTCCAGAGTCAAATCAAGGCCATACAAGAGCAAAAGGGTGATAATACAAACCTACGATTAATACTACACACAACAGAGGGAAGAAATGAGGCAAACATGGAAAAATGGTCAAGGTCTGTGGTGCTAAGCTAATAACCCAACCCAAGAATGGCAATTAGTATAATTTTATCCTATATATGTGAAGTCTAGGGAGTTTAGATCGTAACCTACCTGTCGTCCAACGGCAAGCTGCAAGAGCGATGATATCCGAGGTTGAACCGCTCCGACAAGCTCCTAATGATAATCAAACTACAATAATCATAAATAACACATTAAAACAAGACTAACAATACCCATATCACTATAATAATAGCCGGGCTGATATTCGGGCAAAAAACTGGCCCGCGGGGTCCACAACTCAAAATTGAAAACAGAAAGAAGCACGATGACCACAATGATGCCAAGAAGACATGCTTTAAAAATGAGCAATTTTGGCCAAGGGAAAGGCTCCAAAATAGCCCGCTCAAGAAAGGGTTTAAAGATGGAAATTTAAGAACAAAATCGAAATTTTAGCAAAGAAAGCTTACCACAACGAGAGAAATTACGCCATGAAGGTGAATTTAACGAACCCACGATCATGCAAACACAATAGGAGAAGAATCTACAAAGATTCACAAGCTTCAATAAAATACAACAATGGTAATATCAACAAATGTAGAAAACAACTTGGGGGAGAAGGAAAACTCACCAAAACGTCAAGGAAGCAAGAATTATCGAGGGAACAACGAATTTTCTGATCTTGAACTGACTTGAGGAATTTGTAGGGAGTATTTGGTGTTTTAGTGTTGAGATAACTGAAGAACAAAGGCTGAAAAAGTGAAGAGAAAAGTTTATATACTGCCCAGGGGTTCTTCATCGTGATCGCAAAGGGACCCCTCAAGGTCGCGAGGACCACACATGCAAGATCATTGAGATCACAAGGACTAGCCATGCAGTCGCGAAGAACAAAGAGGAGAAGGCCTCATCGTTGTCACGACAAGGGACATCGCGATTGCGAAGATCAAGGGGCCAGGTGCTTCATCGCGGTCGCGAGGAAAAGGCTCGTGATCGCGATTAAGGCCTGAGGCCTGCACCTGTAACAACAAAAACTTACAACATTTACAGAACTCTACGGTGCATTCTGGGAATGATCGAAAATCGATACTCAAAAACCAATAGTGCTAATAGAGTGAAAACGACATTCCCAACTCAACGGAATTGACAAAACTTCCATACAGGTCATTTCAGAGAAATATTGACCCAAGTCAACACTAACAAAAACCAACCAATTAGCCAAAATGAGCTCGAATCACCCGGGACCCGAACCAACCACCAACCTAACCCAAACTCAACATTCTGGAGCTGATGGAATTGTCGGATTTCAAATCTGACGCTCCAATCATCAAAAGCTGAACCAAGTTCCACTTTCAACTCCAAATGGTCTTATAACAGAAAAACTAACTCAAAACCCACGCCGGAAGTTCTCAGGCCTTGACTAAAGGTCCCACTAGACCAAACTCAATGTTCCAAAGCTAAAGGGACTGTCAAAATTTTATTCCAAGCACGTTACTAAGAATGTTAACTAAAGTCAATGGATTCCTAAGTTAAAGCTCTAAAACAGGCAAACGGCCATAACAACCACACGAATGGCTAGGGCATCGAACCACTGGTCCTAGCAAGCCATAAATGATTTAGGGATGCTACATGAAGGCTCTAATAGTCAAGGAAGGCGTAAATGCGAAAATAACCGGAAGGGTCATTACATCATCCACTACTAAAAAGGACTTTCATCCTCGAAAGTCAAGAAGAAGAAGCTACCTGAAGGCTCAAACAACTATGGATACTAAGCCCGCATATCCCTCTCAGTCTCTCAGGTAGCATTCTCAATCAGGCGATGCCCTTACTAAACTTTTACAATAGGAATATACCTAGACCTCAACCTACTCACATCTCTAGCCAATATAGCAACCGACTCCTAAACAAAGGACAAGCTCTCATCCAACTGAATCGACTCCTAATGCAACACATGAGACTCATTTGGAACATACCATCTCAACATCGAAATATGAAACACCAGATGCATAGCTAAAAACATCATAGGTAAGGCTAGCTGATAGGCAACACTACCAATTCTTTGGAGGATGTCAAACGACCTAATATACCTGGAGCTAAGCTTGCCCCGCCGATCAAATATCATTACACCCTTCATGGGTGATACTCGGAGGAATACCAAGTCACCAACACTAAATTCTAAGGCACAAAGTCTACGATCACCGTAGCTCTTCTTCCTGCTCAGAGTGGCTCGAAGTCTATCCTAAATCACTCTAACTCTGTCTAAGGAATCATGAAGCAAATTTGTACTGTAAGGTCTAGATTCTAACCTATCAAACCAACCAACCAGCGATCTGCAACACCTATCATACAAAGCCTGAAAAGGTGCCATGATGATGCTAGAATGAAAGCTATTAGTATACGCAAACTTGGCCAAAGGCGCAAACTGATCCCAAGAACCTCCAAAGTCAAGAACACAAGCCCGAAGCCTGTTCTCCAAGACCTGAATAGTTTTCTCGGACTGTCCATCTGTCTAAGGGTGGAAAGCAGTACTAAGCTGAACCTCTATACAGAAATATCGCTGAATAGCCCTCTAAAACTGAGATGTTAACTGAGTTCCGCGGTCTGAAATGATTAAAGTTGGGACCCCGTGCAACCAAACAACCTCACGAATGTAGATCTGAGCTAACCTTTATTGACCGTAAGAAGTCTGAACCAGCAAAACGTGGTCTGTCTTAGTCAGCCGATCCATTACCCAAATGGAATCAAAACTTCAGGAAGTACGAGGCAAACCAACCATGAAATCCATAGTAATCCCTTCCCACTTCCACTAAGGAATGGGAAGTTATTGCATTAAACCACCAGGTCTCATGTTCTTGAACTTTACCTGCTGACAGTTCAAGCACCGAGATACAAACTCTGCTACATCCCACTTCATGCCACTCCACTAGTAAAGTTGTCTCAAGTCTCTATACATCTTCACCGCACCAGGATGAATGGAGTATCTGGAACAATGTTCCTCTTGGAGTACCAACTAAATTAAATTACCAACCCTCAAAACACAAAGTTGACCGCCAAACCTTAGAAACCCATCTTAATCTAGAGTAGCCTGGCTGGCCTCACCCTGAACAACCAGATCATAAAGGTCACACAACCGTTGATCCTCAAACTAATGGCTCTGAATCGGATTAACCAAGGTAGACCAAACCTCGACACTAGCAAGAACTCTGTTGGGATCCGATAAGTCAATCCTAACCAAATGGTTAGCCAAAGACTAGATGTCTAAGGCCAACGGTCGCTCCAAAACTAAAAGTGAAGCTAGGCTGCCTAAACTAACCGTCTTCTGACTCAAGGAATCCGCTACCACTTTGCCTTGCCTGGATGATAAAGAATGGTTAAATCATAGTCCTTCAGTAGCTCAATCCATATTCTCTACCTCGAGTTCAGCTCTCGCTGACTCTTAATGTACTTAAGACTATGGTGATCGGTGAATATCTCACAATGAACTTCATATAAGTAGTTCCTCCAGATCTTGAGTGCGAAAACTACTACCGCCAACTCCAAGTCATGAGTTGGGTAGTTTCACTCGTGAACCTTCAGCTGCCTCGACGCATATGCTATCACTCGACCCTGCTGCATCAACATAAAACCAATACCGACCCCAGAAGCATCACAATACACAGAGAAACTCTGAACCTCAACCGACAAAGTTAATGCAGGAGCTGAAGTCAACAAGGCCTTAAGCCTCTAGAAACTATCCTCGCACTGATCTGACCACTGAAATGGAACATCCTTCCTAGTCAGCATAGTCAAGGGTGCTCCTATGGAAGAAAACCCCTCTATGAACCGTCTGTAGCACCCTGCTAGCCCAACAAAGTTGCGAACCTCAGTAGGAGTAGTAGGTCTAGGCCAATCACGAACTGAGGAAATCTTACTCGGATCCACTCTAATCCAACCATATACACTACGTGTCCTAAGAATGGAACTGACTCAAGCCAAAACTCACACTTTGAGAACCTAGCATAAAGCCAATGATCTCTCAAAGTCTGAAGTACCCAGTCCTCAAGTTCTTATCATACTCATCTATCCTCCAGGAGTATACCAGAATGTCATCTATGAAGACTATCACTACGGAGTCCAGATACGGGCTAAGCACTATGTGCATCAGATTCATGAAGGTTGCGGGGGCATTAGTCAACCCAAAAGACATCACCAGGAACTCATAGTGGCCATAACTATCTTGAATGATTTCTTAGGGATGTCCTCCACCCTAATCCTTAACTGGTGGTAGCCTAACCTCAAGTCAATCTTCAAAAACACGGCTCAACCCTGACGCTTATCAAACAAGTCATCAATCTGTGGCATCATATACCTATTCCTCACTGTCACTCTATTCAGCTACCGATAATCAATACACATCCGCATCGACCCGTCCTTCTTCTTAACAAATAGAATAGGAGCACTCCAAGGACACACACTCAGTTTAATAAACCCTTTAGCTAACAAGTCCTGGAGCTGCTCCTTAAGCTCCTTTAACTCATCCGGAGACATACGGTAAGGAGAAATGGATATGGTCCTGGTGTCCGACTCTAACTCAATGGAAAAGTCTATATCTCTCTCAGGTGGAAGGCCTGGAAAGTCGGTAGGGAACACATCTAGGAAGTCTCCAACAATAGGAACAGACTCATGGGAATAAGGGTCGGCAGTAGTATCTTGGACATATGCTAAGTAAGCCAAACACCCTCGTGAAATCAACTTTCTAGATTGAAGGAAGGAGATTATCCCAGATGGTACACGGCTGGCAGAACCCTACCATACAATTTGGGATATATCGAGCACGGCTACGGTAACGGTCTTGGCATAGCAATCCAAAACTGCACAGTGAGAGGATAACCGGTCCATGCCCAATATCACAACAAAATCTAACATATTAAAGATCAACATATCACCCCAAGTATCCAAGTCTCCCATAGATATCATATAATATCTCACAATCTGATCCACTACAAAAGAATCTCCTACTGGGGTCGAACCAGATATAGGCCCAGATAAAAGCTCATTAGCCAACCCCAAACGAGGTATAAAGTAGGCAGATACATACGAAAAAGTGGATCCAGGATCAAATAAAACATAATCTAGATAACAACAAATAGATATCGTACTTGTAATCACAGTATCTGAGGCCTCTGCCTTCAGTCTCCCAGGGATCGCTAGAACTGACGACGACCCCTGCCTAACTGACTTCCATCCCTACCATATGTCTTGCACCGTAGACCACCACTTCTACCCTAACTACCACCTTCTCTAGCCGGTGGCTGAGTTGAGCAAATAGGCTGAGCCGGCTAAGCGACAGGATGAACTGTTTCCTTCTGGGGGAAATCCCTAGAAAAATGACCATTGATCCCACACTCGTAGCAAGCTGAAACCCACTGAGGGACATCTCTAGAATAGTGACCGCTAACACCACACCCATAACAGGGCCTTGATGGCCCACCCTATCGAGATGAACCAGCAAAACCTGTGTGGCCACTATGGCCTGATGCCTTAGAAGTTGTACCTGTCGAAGACTGACCATTGTGACTACGTTGACTGCTCTAACCCTGCTCAAATTGAGAACCAGAAGCCTGGAGTGATGCCTGAAACAGTCGACTAGTCTGACCCTAATGCTGCTGTGGCTGATAATATATGGCCCACTAGCCTAAACCTCTACCACCCAATCGAGAACCACTAAAGCTACCTTGATAACAAGGCCTTTTATCTCTGGCCCCGGGGTCATAACGATGCAAGTCCTCTACTATACAGGCATAGTCTGCAATAGCCTGGAATGACTGACCACTAGAAACCAATATCTCTGCTGGCTCTATAAACTATCTTTAGCCCCCCAAACAAACCTACGGACTTTATTAGGATCGTTAGCCATAATTATGGCTCCAAATGGAGAGAGCTGATGAAAATTGGTCTCATACTCTGATACGGTGATACAACCCTATGCAAGTCTAGTGAACTCCTCTCCCTAACGCTCTTTCTCGCTCTATCGAAAGAACTTTTGCTATAAAGGCCTCATAAAACTCTGACCAGGATAATGGAAGAGATAAAGATGGCCTGCAAGCAACCTGAGCCCTCCACCATAACTTAGGTTGGCCCTCCAACTGGTAAGTAGTATAACCAACACCGTGAGTCTCTAAGAAGACCAAATGATGTAATATCTTCTCACAAGTAGTAATAAAGTCATGTGGATCCTGTCCAGATGTACCAGCGAACCTCGGAGGTGCCAATCTTAGAAACCTACGCAATGCCTTCTGCTCTATCTCTTTCATAGCTGGGCGAGGAGCAAGAGGTTGTGCAACTAATGGAACTAGAATAACCTTGGCATGGGGAGCCGCAATAGCAGGTTGTACTCTTAAACATGGTGCACCCAGGGCTGCCCCCTGAGTGGACGTATGTGATACCTCAGAAGGATGCTCTCCCATCATACCCAAAAGTTGGGACAGTAAACCCCGAATATGTAAACACTGAGCTAGGGCTGAAGCTGGCACTCGAGTTGGAGGTACCTGGGCTATCCCCGAGCCAACATGTTGTTTCTCATGAACTAACATTGGCTCGTACTCATGCTTGAGCTCTATCTCAACTCTAAGAACTCTAGCAGGTACCGGTGCTCGGGGAAGTCCTTGACCCCTACCTCTATTACCTCCATGTCCCCTAGCTGGAACCGGAGGCTCATCTCTACCCGACGATGATGATCTCATATGAGCCATATGCGGAAGAATGAACCAAAACAAGTGAGATTCCAAGAAACTTCCAAGGACTACACACAATACAAAAGCAAGTAAGAGAGTTATAATTCTTAAAATGTCACCATAGCCTCCCAAAGATTGAGTACGAATGTCTCCGCCCCTTCACAGAACTCTACTGGACATTGGCTCCTATACCGATGATACTGGTGAAACCTCGGCTCTGATACCAAGTTGTCACAACCTAATTTCTCGGTCATGATGGCACCTACAACCCCCCAGTAGGCGAACCAATTTTCGTAGCCCAAAACCATTAGTAATAGGCTACTATTTAACAAATAAGTGGAAGAACAGTTTAAATAACGGAAGCAAGGGAACAAGATAAATAAATAAGCAACATGGGTATATATAACCATATGCGGAAGCTAAGCCAAACCCCCAAAACCTGATATTATAGTATAGAGCCAAAACTACATATAAGGAGTACAAGGGATCCAAAAATACAATATACAAATATCTCCGAGTAGTAATAGAGTACATGATACAAAAGATAACTAAAAGCTAAGATCCGGTCGCCAAGAGCTCACCCTTAGTAGGAAATATCCCCAAAACAAATCCTCACACCAGTCTCCAATAAGTTAACGATGATGTCCCATACTAGGATCTGCACTAGAAGATGCAGAGTTTAGTATGAGCACCAAATGAGAAGAAAAAGATACCCAATAGGTATCATAGGCTGACTGGGCATATATAAGATAAAAGAGCAGTAATTGACAGAATGGAAGCAAATAGTCACTGAAAACAATGAAGAAGCACACAGAAGCTAGCACTGAAGAAAACAACAGAAACAACATACAAGTCTAGCAAGTAGGATATATACTACAGACACAGGCAAAAGTAAGAAAAGACGCACATGGGATCCTCGCAATAACAGTATATAAGGAGTTTCAGAAAATAGGCGGTATACCAGTGACCTCAATTAAAAAGAGAAGGAGGGAAACAAAGTAACAATAGCATGCTCAACATGGGAGTAATAACCAAACCCAGCCACATAATACTAGTTCCAATATCAAATCACAATAGGAATTCAGCATAAGGAATCACAAAGATTGGTAAAGTAATAACAAGTCTACCTACAGTCCCAACGGGCACCCATACACTCGAGGAACATAACCAAGTAAAGATAAAACGTTTAGCATCCCATACTACTGGAGCATATAGGCAGCAAACAACAAACAAGGGTGGAACCTCACACAAATGAATGGTATGATATGATATGCCAAACCAAACGTGGTAATAGTAATGTACGTTACCCACTTCTGGCGTCCTATAAAGCCAAGAAGATAGGATATATGGAAGGTCCCACCCATATACCTCTACTATAGTGTATACCCCTCCTCCGGCACTCGCAACACGTAGCCCCTGGCCCGAAATGACAAAGTCCATAAAGGCCCCTGACCAACATACTAGATGCCCCACAAATCTCGAAAGCCCCCAAGTAAATCTGCCCATAGGGTATTTGGGTCTAATCAGTAAGTCAAAAATAGGTCTAGTGTATGACCCCGCTGAGCCTAGTATCATCCCGAAAGTGGTAGTAAAACATGTCTAGTGCACAGCCCTGTCGAGTCTAGTATAAGTGAAAATAGTGATAAAATGCCCCTTTACTCTCTCTTACCCCATGAAGATCCATTAAAATAGTACCAAACCCTTTCCAATCATTTATACAAAAAACAGGCCCCACGGGCCATCCAAGGTTAAAAAATAATCAATAGTAGGCTCCAAGCCAAAAACCATAGTAAAAATCACCTAGAAATCCCCCTTACATGCATGACAGATGATGTATACAATCACAATAGTGGCCCAAGGCCCACAATCAACCTATCGGTCTTGCACAAGCTTCAATCGCTCTATAGCACAGATAACCAGACTAAAATCACGATAACAATGTTCGGGACTCATGGACACCTCCAAATAGCCCACTGTCTATGGTCAAGAATCAAATCAAGTCCATACAGGACCACAAGGGTGATAATACCAACCTAAAATGAATACTACACACAACGGAGGGAAGAAATAAGGCGAACATAGAAAAGCAGTCAAGGTCTGTGGTGCCAAGATAATAACCCAACCCAAGGATGCAAATTAGTACAATTTTATTAGATATATGTGAAGTCTAGGGAGTTTAGACTGTAGCCTATCTGTTGTCCGATGACAAGCTGCAGGAGCGACGATATCCGAGACCAAACCACTCTGAGAAGTTTCGAATGAGAATCAAACTATCATAATCATAAATAACACATTAAAATGAGACTAACAATACCTATATCGCTATAATAATAGCCGAGCCGAAATTTGGGCCAAAAGCAGGCTCGCGAGGCTTACAACCCAAAACCAAAAATGAAAAGAAGCACGATGACTACAATAATTCCAAGAAGACATGCTCCAAAAATGAGCAATTTTGGCCAAGGAAAAATCTCAAAAACAGCCCGCTCAAGAGAGGATTTAAGGATGGAAATTTAAGAACAAAATCAAAATTTTAGCAAAGAAACCATACCACAATGAAAGAAATTACGCCACGGAGGTGAATTGAATGAATCAACGATCATGAAAACACAATAGGAGCAGAATCTACAAGGATTCTTAAACTTCAATAAAATACAACAATGGTGATATCAACAAATGGAGGAAACAACTTGGGGGAGAAGGAAAACTCACCAAAACATCAAGGAAGAAAGCATTATCAAGGGAATAACGAATTTTCCGAGCTTGAACTTACTTGAGCAATTTGTAGGGAGTATTTGGTGTTTTAGTCTTGAGAGAATTGAAGAACAAAGGCTGGAAAAATGAAGAGAAAAGTTTATATACTGCCCATGGGTCATTCAACGCGATCGCGAAGGGACCCCTCATGGTCGCGAGGTCCACGCTGGCTAGACCACAGCGATCGCGAGGAGTAGCCATGCGGTTGCGAAGAACAAAGAGGAGAAGGCCTCATTGTGGTTGAGACAAGGGACATCGCGATCGCAAAGAACAAGGGGCCAGGTGCTTTATTGCGGTCGCGAGAAAAAAGGCTCATGATCGCGATTAAGACCTGAGGCCTGCACTTGCAACAGATAAAACCTACAACATTTCACGAACTCTATGGGGCATTCAGGGCACGACCAAGAACTGATACTCTAAAACCAATAGTGCTCATAGAGTGCAAATGATATTTTGGACTCAACAGAATTGACGAAACTTCTATACAAGGTCATTTTTGAGAAATGTTGACCCAAGTTAACACTAACAAAAACCAACCAATTATCCAAAATGATCCCGTCTCACCTGTGACCCAAACCAATCACCAACCTAACCCAAACTCAACATTCCAGAGATGATGGAATCATCATTTTTTGAATCTAATGCTCTGATTATTGAAAGTTGACCCAAGTTCCACTTTCAACTCCGAATGGCCTGATAATAGAAAAAATAACACAAAACCCACAACGGAAGTTCTCAAGCCTTGACTAAAAGTCCCACTAGACTAAACTCAACATTTCGGAAGTAACGGGACTGTCAAAATTTGATTCTGAGCATGTTAGCCAAGAATGTTGACTAAAGTTAATGGATTCCTAAGTTAAAGCTCTAAAATAGGTAAACGACCACATGAACGGCCAGTGCATTGAACCACTTGCCTCAGCAAGCCATAAATGACTTGGGATTGCGATAAGGAGGCTTTAATAGTACAAGGAAGGCATAAAGGCAAAAATAACCAGAAGGGTCATTACAATTTGAGAAAAGACATCAAAATACCCCTAAACTTGTCCGACAAACTTACTTTAGACCTTTAACTCCACGGGCATTTATTTACCCCCATAACAATTTTAAAGTGAATTATATACCACCCCACTACTATACTACCAGTCTCACAATGGAAGGTGTAATACATACGCGACACATCATTGCCACATTAGTGCCACATCAGAGCCACGTCAAAAATATTTTTTTTAAATATAACCCCACTAATATATATATTATATAATAAAATAATTTTTAAAAAAACCACCTCTACCTCTTTCTTCTTCAAAGCCCCCACCCCCTTTCTTCTCCTCCATAACCCACCTCCGGCGAGCTTTCTAGCGGAGACACCCATCTTTGTCCCACCATTAAAATGCTCAAATTCTCTCAATTTCATTTCTTTCCGGAATTAAACAATATGTTGATGCTAAATTTCTATAGATGGTCCAAGAGAAATAGAACAATATCCTATATGTGAGTGTGTGAAGTTCCAAGAAAACAAAAACTAGAATTTGATGCCAAAAAAACAAAATGTGATATCTATGTGTTTTATGGAATCAACAACAAATACACACACCAATGGAAAGAATCAAAGAATTGGAAAGAATTCTCCTATTATCAATAATTTTAAACACCAACCAATTTTTTTTATCGAATTCCAAAACTTTCAGAGTAGAATAAAATTCATTGTCTAGAAATTTGATTTTCCAAAGGATTGAAAAAAGAAGAGGAACTCACACCATGAATGAAGAAAATCTAAACACATTTTCCCTAGAAATTTAGCATAAAAATAGAAACTTTGAGCCACCCATTTCAGCAAACAACACTTTTAAAAATCCCATTTCAACACTCTAAAAGTTGAATCTTTGAACTACCCATTTCGGTAGTCAATTGATAATCAATTGAACTAGCTGCTGATTTGCAAGTGAGATTACCGGAGGAGGGGGATTAAGGGCATTGAAGAAGAAAGGGGTAGGGGCGGAGGTGGGAAGAAGGGAGTGGGGGGTTTGAAGAAGAAAGGGGTAGGGGTGGGGGCATTTTTTTAATTTTTTATTATATATAATATAATAGTAGTGGGACCACTTTATTTTATTTTTTAAAATGCGCCTCTTTTTTTATGCCATGTCAGCATTAGAGGTGGTATTTAATTCACTTTAAAACTATTAAGGGGGTAAATAAATGTCCGTAGAGTTAAAGTGTTAAAGTAAGTTTGTCGGACAAGTTTAGGGGTATGTTGATGTCTTTTCTCTTACAATTATAATCCAAAACTAACAATATAAACTAGCAAACTTAAAAAAACTTAACACTAAATAACTTACCTTCAAGGACGTAATTCAAGAACCTAAAGTTGAAAACTAATTCAAGATTATAATCTAAAACTAACAATATAAGGTTCATAACCTAAACTAATTAGGTTCACATGATAATAGCAAGCATATATATATTAACCTAAACTAATTAAGGTTTATAACCTAAATACCTAAACTAAAGTTCACATATCAATTTTCACTAACATTCAAGAAATTATAACCCTAAGATTCAAGAATTTCAAGAAAACTAATAATATAATTCAACCCAAAACTAACAATATTCAACCTAAAACTAATAATAATGAATCGAAAACTAACAATATTCAACCAAAAACTAACAATATTAAATCCAAACCTAACAATATTCAACCAAGCATAAACTAATTAAAGTTCATACCAAAACACCTAAACTAAATTTCACATATCAATTTTTCACTAACATTCAAGAAACTCTAACCCTAACATTCAAGAAACTTAACACTAACATTCAATAAATTAACCCTAACATTCAAGAATTTCAAGAAAACTGGCAATATAATTTAACCCAAAACTAACAATTTTCAACCTAAAACTAACAATATTCAACCAAGACAATGATTAATTTAAGATTAAAAATAAAAAACTAACCCTAATGTTGACTATTCAACAATAGTGGTGGCGACAATAGACTAGCAGAGGAGGAGGAGGAGGAAGACACAACGGCGATGAACGTCAACAACAGCAGTGGCAGCAACAGGCGGCAGAGGAGGAGAAATCGCCGGAGGGATTGTGAGGAAGAGAGAAAAGAAAAAATGGATGAAAAAAACTCGATCTGGTGTCTTTTGAATTAAAAAAAACAATGGACAACGTCATTTTTATCTGTCGCTTTCTTCATTTAAAGTTTGACTGAATATTGACTAAAAAGAGACGGACAAAAACCACGTTGTCCGTCGCAATTTTTTAAAAAAAGTTAAATTTTGTATTAATATTTTAAGATATTATTGTTATTTATATATTAATAAATTTAAATTTAAAAAAAGCGATGAACAAAGTCGTTATTTTAAAATTATTTTTTAATTTTTTTTAATAATTGTGATGTTGTCTGTTGCTTTTATTAAAAAATAAATATAAATTATATGTACATTATATTGGCGCAAAAATCCACAAAAAATGGCTGCAAATGAGACGATATCCATCGCACTACCGTAGAACCTACCTGGCGCCTTCCAGGCGTGGCGCCCCAAAAGGGAACCCTGGCAAGCGCGTCTAGGGCACAACACGCCCGACCCCAAACTACCAAAGCTCGATCCGGGCGCCTTCCAGGCATAGCGCGCTAGAGCCCAGACTACTGCAGGAACCTCATTGCGCCTTCCAGGCGCGGAGCGCCAGCAGCCATCCCGACAGATTTTTCATCTTTTTCTATTCCGATCAAGAAGGAAAAGGGGTTATTTCCCAAACCCTATAAATAGAACCTTGTACGTTTTTTGAAGGGTTCCGTTAGAATTTTGGAGAGCAAGAGGCAAGAATAGAGTTCACTATTAGGTTTCTTTTCTTCATCCTTTTTCTTAGTCATACTTTGGATGAAAACAATATTATCTTTGTTCTTCGTTGTAGTATGAGTGGCTAAGAACCCTTGTTCTGGAGTTATGGCTACAAACGCATGATTATTTAGTATTGAATGTGAATTGATTATTCGTTTACCATTATTAGTTGTTCTTATAATCCTATTTTAGTATTTTGATGCTTGGCCGCCATTAAAATAAACATATAACCTTGTTCTGAACTCGAGAGAGGAATCAACAAGGTAGACCAAGGAATATAAGGAGCAAAACCTCTCTCTTGTAACGTAAGGGGTAGGTTAGCGACTAGGATAGATATATACCTAGAACGCCTTGCTTGGTTCATACGGGAAGAAATATAAATACTTTTAAAATAAGATGTCACATCCCCGCTCAACGATGTAGTTGTGATGCTATTTTGAATAGGCAACTTTAGGCTCGAGAGGCCATAGTTGTAATATCAATCCCGGAATCGACAACTAGGTGAATGAACAAGTTAATTCACGTGATTGCTACTTAGGATTGTGTAATAAAGTTGTAACCCTAGAATTCTCTCTAAACTTGGAATCAACAATCATTACTTATTTGCAATTCATTCTGTCAATTTACTTTAATTCGTTAATTACTACAAAAATCATTTGTGAGTTACATTCATACTTGTTTATTTAAGCTGTGTACGAATAAGGTAGAATATTTGCTAAGTCACAAGTCTCTTGGGTACGATATCCAGACTAACCAGTTCCTATTACTTGGACGACCATGTACACTTGCGTGTGAGTGGAAATCAACCAACAAGTTTTTGGCGCCGTTGCTGGGGACTTAGAAATCAGCAAATTTCTAAATTTTCTTATATGACTTTATTATTCAGGTATTGACAACTTGATCTTAGCTTTTGTTAAAATCTGCAAGGACAAACTTTTATCTGTCAACAAACAAGAAAGGAATGCATATTTAGTTGAGCCACACCCCGAGCCTGAAAGACTATTTCATCAGCGGAGAAGGGAAGCAGCTCTTTATCCTATTAAGTTTCAGGCAGTGGCTGTGGAGACAATCCTGTTAGTTGAACAACCTGAAGTTGTTATCGCAGAAATGTAAGCACCAAGGCCAGTGCGCGATGTGGCAATCCCACTCTTGACCAATGTCACCAACAGCATCCTGAAACCCAAACTGGGTGGTCATTTTGAGCTAAAACAAAGTATGATGCAACTTTTGCACACCAATGGCCAGTTCACGAGCTTATCACATGAGGACCCGCAGACACACATTCAGAATTTTTTGGAAATCTGTGACATGTTCATTAATAGGAGTCGCAGTGGACTACGTGAGACTTACATTATTTTCGTTTTCTCTACTTGGGGAAGCGAGGAGATAGTTGAAAGAAGATGTCTGATATTCATGGGATCAACCCATCATTTTGCATGCACAAGATATATATGGAGGAGGGTTACAAGCCCATGGCATAACATCAGAGGAGACTAAATCCTCCTATGAAGGAGGTAGTGAGAAGGAGGTGATCAAGTGGCTAGACGCATGTATTGTTTTTCCCATCTCAGATAGAAAGTGGGTCATCCCTGTGCAATGTGTCCCCAAGAAAGGGGGCATGACTATGATAAAGAATGACAAAGATGATCTTATTCTAACACGTACAGTCACTGGGTGGAGAATTTGCATGGACTACAGAAAATTGAATGAAGTCACCCGCAAAGATCACTATCCCATTCCCTTCATTGATCAGATGTTTGATTGATTAGCTAGCCAGGAATACTTTTTCTTTCTGGAGGGATACTCTGGCTACAATCAAATAGCCATAGAACCTGAAGATCAAGATAAGACGACGTTTACTTGTCCTTATGGCACATATGCTTTCAAGTGTATGCCTTTTGGGCTTTGCAATGCGCCGGCTACATTTCAGAGGTGCATGATGGCTATTTTCTCTGATATGGTGAAGGAGATTGTGGAACTATTCATGGATGACTTCTCAGTATTTGGTAAGTCGTTTGATACTTTTTTGCAGAATCTGGATAAGGTCCTTGCGAAA
This sequence comes from Jaltomata sinuosa, assembly GCA_003996215.1. NCBI lineage: Eukaryota > Viridiplantae > Streptophyta > Magnoliopsida > Solanales > Solanaceae > Jaltomata > Jaltomata sinuosa. The sequence continues at coordinate 200,069 of QJPP01003269.1, read as the reverse complement.
TGTGAAGAGACGAATCTGGTGCTTAATTGGGAGAAGTCCCACTTTTTGGTCACGGAAGGCATTGTCCTTGGCCACAAAGTGTCTAAGATGGGGCTTGAAGTAGACCGTGCAAATATAGAGGTTATTTAGAAACTACCACAACCAATTTCTATACAAGGGGTTCGTAGTTTTCTTGGACATGCAGGATTCTACAGATGCTTCATCAAAGACTTCTCCAAGATATCAAGGCCAATGTGCAAGTTGCTAGAAAAAGAGGTAAAGTATGAGTTCAATGATGACTGTGTAAAGGCTTTTGAAAATCTGAAGAAGCGCTTGATTGAAGCTCCTATATTGATTGCTCCAAATTGGGAGCTACCCTTTGAGCATATGTGTGATGTGAGTGATGTTGCGATTGGAGCTGTGCTGGGGCAGAGAGTTGACAAGGTATTTAATTCCATTTACTATGCGAGTAAGACTTTGATTCAACTCAGATGAACTACACAGTTATGGAGAAGGAGATGCTGGAACTAGTCTTTGCTTTTGACAAGTTTCACTCCTATCTTGTGGGAACAAAGGTGATTGTATACACGGATCATGCTGCTATCTAGTACTTATTCAGCAAGAAGGATCTAAAGCCAAGACTCATTCAGTGGATTTTGCTATTGCAAGAGTTCTACTTGGAGATAAAGGACCGAAAGGGCACAGAGAACCATGTGGCTGACCATTTGTCTAGACTTGAAGATTGGTCTCATGTGCTAAATGAACGACATATTAGAGAGGAGTTTCCAGACGAACAACTCCTAGCCCTTAGTATTGCTGAGCTTCCATGGTATGCTGGTCTGGTCAATCTAGTGGTGAGTGGGGTGTATCCTCCAGAAGACACTACACAACAGAAGAAGAAGTTGTATCACGACTCTTGATTCTATCTATGGGATGAGCCTTATTTGTTCAAGCAGAGTCCAGATAAAATATTTAGAAGATGTATTCCAGAAAGTCAAGTGAGGGAGATCTTAGAGAGTTGCCATTATTCTCCTTATGAGGGACATCATGGAGGAGAGTGCACTGCACATAATGTATTATAGTCGGGCTTCTATTGGCCAACTATATTAAAAAATTAGACAGCTTTCGTCAAGAGTTGTGATCAATGTCAGAGGACCGAAGCTATATCAAGAAGGCATGAGATGCCTCTGCAGAATATCCTTGAGGTAGAGATTTTTGATGTATGGGGAATAGACTTCATGGGGCCCTTCCCACCTTCCTTCGGAAATAAGTATATACTTGATGCGGTGGATTATGTGTCAAAGTGGATAGAAGCAGTCACCCTTTCCACTAATGATGCAAAGGTAGTACTGAAGTTTGTCAAGAAGAACATATTTACAAGATTTGACACTCCATGAGCTATTACCAGTGATGGAGAGATGCATTTCATCAATAATTGGTTCAGTAAGTTGTTAGCTAAGTATAGGGTGCGTCACTAGGTGGATACAACATATCATCCCCAAACGAGCGGGAAAGTTGAGGTATCTAATTGGGAAGTAAAGCAGATTCTAGAGAAACCATGAATGCACAGAGAAAGGATTGGGTCGATAAGCTGGATGATGCACTATGGGCGTATAGAACTGCCTACAAAACACCTATTGGATCTTCTCCGTATCGGCTTATTTATGGTAAGGCTTGTCATCTGCCAGTCGAGTTGGAACACCAAGCCTATTGGGCTATAAAGAAGCTTAAACTGGATGAAGAACTGGCTGGGCGGAAGAGGCAAATGCAGCTTAACAAACTTGATAAGTTTAGGTTGCAAGCTTATGAGAATGCCAAGATTTACAAGGAGAAGACGAAGAGGTGGCATGACAAGCATATCCTTCCGCGTTCGTTTGAACCTGGCCAACAAGTCCTCTTATTCAACTCAAGGATGAAGCTTTTCCCTGGAAAGCTTAAGTCTAAGTGGTCTGGACCATTTGAGGTAGTGTGGATGACTCTGCATGGCACAGTTGAACTCCGAAAGATCGGCGACACGGTTATATTCTTGGTGAACGGTCAAAGGGTGAAGCACTTTTGGTCTGAAGATGTGGACAGGGAGAAAACCTTAATCACCCTGTCGGATGAGTGATCTTTGAGATTGCGTCGTGTCGCAATGTTAATTTAGGTGCTATGTGGGAGGCAACCCATGATTGTGTTGTAATAGTTTAGGACAAAAATATGAGTCGTGCCACGACCAAAACTAAGGCACTAGGTGGGAGGCAACCCACTGTTTTTCTTATTGTTTGTTGTTTTTGCAAGGAGAAAAAGAAAGGTGCCAGCCACCGACATACGAAAAGAGGTAAGTACAAAAAAAAATTTGACTCTCAGGGCTCTGGTGGAGCTCTAGCGCACCACCCCAGGGACCAAACTACCGCAGGGGTAGTTTGGCGCAACAGAGGCACACCACGCCAGGACCAAAACTACAGAGCATCGAGTCTGGCGCATCTTGGGCATACCGCTCCATGGGGATACCCAGACGAGCGTGATAGAGGTGCACCATGCCTGAAGCCAAACTATTATGACTTACTACTGGCGCCTTCTTGGTACACCACGCCATTCAAGTTCCCAGGTGGGCGCTATACTGGGGTAACGCACCTCGGGAAGAACTACTGCAGGCCTCGACTAGCGCGAGCTTCAGGCAGCGGACTAGGTCAAGGGTCAAGGGTCAACCGACCCAAGATCTAAAATCTTGACCAACAAAGGTCTTTTAAAAGACCACCTTTGCCTAAATTTCTCTTCATTATTTGCAAGGAGCGCCGCCCCACTCCCCTCTCTCTCAAACATTTCCTCTTTTCCTCCATTGTTGTCTTCCTCAAGCTCCAACAAAGTCCATAACTTCTCAAGGTAATTTCTCCCTTTACTTGCTAATGATTTTTACTTCCTCTTTATGCTTTTCACATTCAAGATTGGTTGGTGTAATCTTTGTTATCTTGTTGGAAGAATTTAATATTTTCTTCACCATTTAATATCTTGTTCGTAGTTTCACTAATGTGGTGGATTTCGAATTTTGTCTCTTATTTTGTGTTGGGTCTTGATTTATGGAAGGCATAATGAGTAGTAGAAAGAGATGGGTCACCCTAAAAACTTCATGAAAAATAACATGAATGTGTAGTGCAAATAATGGAGGGGTGACCTTGAATAATGTTTAATGTTGAAAAGGGTAGAGAATCCTTGAGAATTTTATGGAATGAACTTGTGTAAATGTTTTGGTGGGTGTGGTGTCTTAGGTTGACAAAATACAAATTGTGTTGAAAGAGGGAAGTCTGAGTACCTCATGTTTAGCATCCTATAGACACCATTGCTAGCGAAATAAGTGTGGGGTTATCATGATCCTATGAAAGACACTAATTTTCCTAGCTCTCATTTTACTGGGCTGATTTGTGTAATCTGTGTGTTGTAGGTACAATGCCACCACGAGGAAAGAAACAGGTCACTGAAGGTATGGGGGAAAAAGACCCTGAAAAGGGGAATCATTCGGTATGGCATCCCCTACAAACCCGCGAGCACCCCTTCGAAAATTTGGAAAGAGAATGGTGAATGTGCGAGGGCTCGACTAGTTTGAGAGCCAAAAGGAAGCTAAATACCACCCAGATGAGCATGTGAATGAAGCTCGGCTACATGAGAAATTCCTATAAATCCATGACATGGTCCACAGATTGGGCCTTCAGTACATCTTCCAGGACCAATGGTATTGTAACCTCACTATGGTAAGGGAATTCTATGCTAACTGGCAGACAGAGGAAGGCCAAAGTCAGAAGGTGGGGGTCCGAGGGAAGGTTATCTAGTTCACCACGCGATTGCTAAATGAGTTCTTGGGCACACCGCACGTGGATGCAGTGCCGTACTTGACAATGAAGGAGGACCCACAATACAGAGACATACGCCACACACTTTGTTGGATAGACTCCACATCTTGGTGGGAAAGAACAAAAGATACGCAGAGACATTCTACCCTCCACTATGCATATTTCAATCAGGAGGCGAGTGTTTGGCTAAATATTGAGTGTAGTACTCTTCTCCAATGCTCACACACCACCGAGGTAACTAAAGACAGGGTGGTGTTGGTATATATGCTCATGAAAGGGATGCTGGTCAATGTAGCGTCAGTACTAAGGCATAATATGGTCAAGTTTCATGAGAACAAAAGGTGGTGCTACTGCTATGGGGGATTGGTGACCCGGTTCCTTAGGCAATGGGATGTTGAGGAAGAATTACATGATACGGTTCCTTCTCAGGTCCCATACCTTGTGAGAAAACTGGTGGATGTGACTAACATAATACCCCAAGATGCTATACATGGGCCGGATCTTTTCAAATGCTGATCGATAAGCTCGTGATGAGAGTTGGATGGGGAGGATGTATGGCATGGCAGATTTGCAGTTGAGGATTGGTTGTCGGCTTGCGACCGAGTAGGAGATGTCAGCATTGCATGATAGATACCCTATGACAGAGAGTGCGATGTACATGTGTAAGATGGGTCCAACTTTTTAGGATCCTCTAAATAATGATGATCCTAACTTACACAACACTCATGATGATGAGGATGATGAGCAGGATGAAGTTGGTACCGCATTGATGGCGGTAGATGATCAGACAGCTAACCAAGATCAGGAATTCGTTCCTGATGATGATGAAGACGAAACTTAGAGGCCCAGGGAGTTCCTTCTCTCACTCTTTACCTTTATATTTTGTTTTTAAAGAACTGGGGGCAGTGCCATATTTTAAGTGTGGGGTGGAGAGTCGGTGGAGAAGTACTTCATTTTATTTTTCATTGCTATATATTGAGGGTGATGAGGCGTCGTGTGACTGGTTTTAGCTGATAGTTTGAGTTCGAGTTAATTGTGAGTTGATAGTTAGTTGTAGTGTGTTAGTTTTATTTTCTTAGGTTGGGTTCCTCGGCTTTTGTGTTCGGTTCTTTTCCTGAGGATAGTCACTTTGAACCAGGTAGATTTTTTTTAGGATAGTTTTTTTAGGATGCGTCGTAGTAGTAATGACTTGTCCCGATGATGGATGGATGACGATCGTCTTAAGGGAAAATTAGTCATAGGATTGTAGGATTAGAAGCCTGTCCTTTGGAAACATAGAAATTCCACTTGGAGCTTTAACTAGACATCATGGGTAGTTCATAAGAATTCAAGCAAGTGTGTAAGAACTTCACAAGAGACACATAGACTCAAAAGGTGTAGAAAACGGGCTTAATTGTGTGAGTGCACTCAAGATGTTTGTGTTTGAGCATGCAAGTGTGATATTCCTATACATGTATCGTGGTGCCATGTGTGTGTGAGCTTTTGTTTGGTTTCTTGCATAGAATAGCATCTAGAACTTGCCCCGTGTGTGTGTAAATTGTACGAGCATGAATTTTAGGGAACATGATTAAGGCATTTTCTTGAAAAAACCCCATTTTGTTTGTTTCATTGATGATTGTTTGTGCCTACCTTGACATTATCACTAGTGAATCCCCCTTGAGCCTAGAAGCCTATTTCTTTGTTAAGCAGCATAATGAGCCTATCCACTTTTTTGATACCCCATGAATTTGACCCTAATGAAACTCCCTAGTGCACTATGATTTCTAAAAGTAAAGAACAAAAGGAGGAGGGTAGATAAAAGTGAAGGTGAGTGTAGTAACTATCAAAGATGTAGAACCCGATCAAATTGTGCAACGTTCTTGTTGTTAGGTGCCCAAATAATTCGGAAAAAAAAAGAGAGAAAAAGGAAATTAGCAAAAGAGAAAAGAAAAATGAATGTGGGTTATGCTAGCAACAAGTACGTGTCATATCAAGGGCGAAGAATAAATAGAATGAGTGGTAGTGTATGAGAGCGTGAACATAGGAGAAGCTTCAGAAGAAGGGTGAAGAAAAGAGTGAAAATGTAGTGTCATGTGCAATATGGAAAGAGTCACTTTGTACCTAAAAGTATCCTACCCGTCCCGAAGCCTACATTACAACCAAATGAAAGTCCTTTTAATTCCATGAATGTGATTATTTTGTTGAATTTATTATACACTAAGGGAAAGCCTATGGCATGTTGTGATATGTATGAAACATCTTTTAAGAGAGTTAGAGTTTGAAGGATACAAAATGCCCCCCATTGAAAGAAAAAGTGTCTGATTGTAAACGGGGGCAATAATAAATTGTGAGGGCACACATGACATGTATTTGGTAGTGTTATTACTTGCATTGTTCACACATAGATATGTTGGCCCGATATTGTGATAAAGAGTCGGTTATAGAGGGTGTGTTGTTTCAAGTGAAAGGTCTTAAGAGCTAAAATGGTTTTTGAATGTGGCTTGCTTAATGAACTACAATAGCATGATTTAAAGTGTTTAGTTGCTCACAAGTGTGGATGGAAAGTTCTCTAGGTGTTTATGGTGAACCATTGGATGGATGATAGTGAGTTGTTCGAGGACGAACAAAGGTTTAACTTTGGGGTGGTGATGTTGGGCTTATTTATATGCCCGTTTATCATATTTTACCCATTTTTACATTATGTTTTGAGAACATTACCTACTATATATTGTGTGTTTTGATTAGAATTACTATATGTTGCACTAAGACATATGATTAGATACTTGCAAGCGAAATGACGCGGGAAATGACCATGAATAGATGAAACGGAACAGTAAAGAATGAAAGTGATGTAGAGGAATGCTCAGGAGCAAAATAAGAAGGTGAAAATAGGCCGGGAGCAGCCGGGCGCACACCTGGGGTGGCGCCCCAGGCATCAAACTACCGCAGCACCTACCTGGCGCCTTCCAGGTGCGGCACCTCAAAGGGGAACCCAGGCAGGCTCATCCAAGGCGTAGTGCGCCCGACCCCAAACTACCGAAGCCCGATCCGGGCGCCTTCCAGACGCAGCGCGCCAGAGCCCAAACTACTACAGGAACCTCTTGGCGCCTTCCAGGTGCAGCGCGCCAGCAGCCATCTCGACAGATTTTTTGGCTTTTTCTATTCCAATTTCAAGAACGAAAAGGGGTTATTTCCCAAACCCTATAAATAGAACCTTGTACATTTTTTGAAGGTTCCGTCAAAATTTTGGAGAGCAAAAGGCAAGAATAAAGTTCACCATTAGGTTTCTTTTCTTCTTCCTTTTTCTTAGTCATACTTTGGATGAAAACAATATTATCTTTGTTTTTCGTTGTAGTATGAGTGGCTAAGAACCCTTGTTCTGGGGTTACGGCTACAAACGCATGACTATTTAGCATTGAATATGAATTGATGTTCATTTACCATTATTAGTTGTTCTTATATTTCTGTTTTAGTATTTTGATGCTTGGACGCCATTAAAATAAACATATAACCTTGTTGTGAACTCGAGAGAGGAATCAACAAGGTAGACCGAGGAATATAAGGAGCAAGACCTCTCTTTTATAATGTAAGGGATAGGTTAGCGACTAGGATAGAGATATACCTAGAATGCCTTACTTGGTTCATACGGGAAGAAATATAAATTCTTTTAAAATAAGATGTCACATCTCCGCTCAACGATGTAGTTGTGATGCTATTTTGAATAGGCAACTAGAGGTTCGAGAGACCATAGTTGTAATATCAACCCCGGAATCAACAACTAGGTGAATGAACAAGTTAATTCACGTGATTGCTACTTAGGATTGTGTAATAAAGCTGTAACCCTGGAATTCTCTCTAAACATGGAATCAACAATCATTACTTATTTGCAATTCATTCTGTCAATTTACTTTAATTCGTTAATTACTACAAAAATCATTTGTGAGTTACTTTCATACTTGTTTATTAAAGCTATGTACGAATAAGTTAGAATATTTGCTAACTCACAAGTCTCATGGGTACGATATCCAGACTAACCAATTCCTATTACTTGGACGACCATGTACACTTGCGTGTGAGTGGAAATCAACCAACACTATTCCAGTTTTATTTACCAATCGTAGGACATGTCAACTACAAAAACCATAAATATAAGCATGATAAAAGTATTGGATGTAGTTTAAGGTCATAAGAGGTCCCAAACACAAAGTTGAGTTGAAAACTCCTCTACCGACTAAGTTCTATTGTAAGATTCTACTAAAGTGAACTTCAAACAATCATATCTCCTAGAATATAAGGAGTTACAAATCCAATGACCCACAAAATTATATATTTTTGAGTCTTCTTTCTAATGCCAGTTACCTCTCATTAATCCGAGTCTAGAGTAAAACGTTATGAGTATTTTAGTAGAGCCCTATTAGTCTGTCAGAAACTACGAACCGGTTCATGACCCGTCAACTGAACCATGGGTAAGTTGATGGTTCGTCATAAAAATAATGACCAGTAGACCCACCTGTGAATTCCTTAATTCCTGCACTCTTTAACTCATTCCCTAGGGGTAATTTAGTCTTTTCCCCACTTTTAAAATCCAAACCCATATCATTTTAAGGTCCTTAGGAGGAGTTGTATCAGAATTAGCCAAGTTTTGCCTCATTCATTTGATCAAACCTCTCAAAGTAAGAAAAGAAATTCTTATATCAAGCTTCAAGACATAAGGCTTCTTCTCCAAATCTCCACTCTAAGGTTCTAAGCTAAGAAATCTCCAAGTTCAGGTATGTCGATATTTAATAAGGGTTTCCTTTTACCCTTATGTCCAAAACATCAAGTTTTACTTTAATTTTTATGACATTATGAAACTAGGATTCTTGCCCAATTATATGGTTTTTGTGAGTTCATTTCCCTTATATTATTTTATTATTTTTAATCATATTTACAGGATTTTGCATGATTTTCTACGAGTATTTCTTAAACACATTATTTAAAAGATAAACCTAGCCTAATTTGACATGTATTGCTTATTTTTTAAAAATTAGCACGTTAAGATAACATGACCTCAAGTATTCAAGAAATTAGCATGCCTATTTCCTTTATGTATTCAAGAAATTAAAAAGATTATATATTTGAACTAGTGTCATGCTTAAACTTTAAGAGATATGTTCCTTTATAATTTATATGACATCTTGATATACCGTTAATGCTTATCAACCAGTTTTCAAAAGTAAGGTTGGTGAGTAGCATGACATCCAGGTTTATTATCCATGACTACAAATAAGTTTTGACATCCAGATATGTCGCATGATATGATGTGAGCGCTATGAAATATTTTGGGAGTAGTATTTATCATTAAGCTGACGAGGGTTCTAGATAATCGAAGTCCAAAACTACATTGCCACCATAGGTTTTGCCCCTTTTCGGGCATAATTCAGGATCCTTATGTTTATGGTTCTAACTTTGACCAGTTAGGACAACTTTTTTCAGTGTGGGTGTATGACACTGGACTCCATGATTCTCACATGGTTTATGTTGGTTATAAGAAACTCCCACAAGAAATGGTTCTAAGTATTTGAATGTAGTTTTTATGTTCACATTTACTACTTATGACTTATGATTATGAACATGTTTTCAGCTTATGATTTTACTCTAAATCATTATATTACAATTTTACCTGCTATTGCATGATTTCAACTTTAGATATGTTTCCAAGTATGGTTTTATCATGATTTCTCACTATTTGCAGCTCAGATATGTTTTATAATCTCTTCATAAAATGGAGCCCATATTTTATAGTTTTTACTTATCCATTCAGTTTTCAGCTACGTTTTTATGACACATGTTCATACTCAATTTGGTTTTTCATTTATACTTTCATGATGCATGTTTTTATCATGATTTAAAGCTAGTGAATTATCTTACATGCTCAGTACATTCAAAGTACTGATCGCATACCTTCTTATGTTGCATCCTTTTATGATGCAGGTTTTAGTGCTAGCTCTCTGAATCAGAGTCAGACCAATCGCAACTTTCAGCCAGCAGGTTATGAGTTCTCCTTATTTGGGAACTCCAGTCAGTTATTAGTTATAAGCAGTTTATCTTAGTTTGTATACATAGATTAGAGATAGTTGGGGGTCATGTCCTGACTAACTGTAGTCCGTGATTAGTAGAGACTTCATAGACAGTCAGTTAGAATTGTTGTATTCAGTTTCTTTTGTTTAATAATACAGTGTTGTAAACATTTTAACCAGTGATCCATTGAAAAAGTTATCCCATAATCTTTCTACTACATAATGTTTTTCACTTTATATGTTTCTATTTTGTTTCTCATGAATTATGACAGTATCAAGGGTTAGCTTGGGGCCACTTGTGGTTCTAGGTCCCGGGTTGTATCCAGGGTGTAGGCTTGGGGCCTGACACCACTATTTCAAGGGTCAAGTTTGCAGGGAGGGGCTGGCCAACCTTCATCAAATTTTGGTGGTTATCTTACTTGGCCTACTCCAGCATAGGGGTCTACTTTGGATCGTGTTTGCTATGAGTGCAGAAATGTCAATCACATTAGGCGGTATTGCCCTTAGATTTGACAGTCAGGTCAGTAGCGAGCCCCTAGAGCTTTTGCAGGTAGAGTGGGTAATAAGAATGGTAGAGATCACCTAAAAAGTAGGTGGGGGCCTACACAACTGGTAAGTGTAGCACTAAACCCAACCATGTCAGTGGTACTATTGGTAGAGGTGGTCATCAACCCAATAGGGGTGGCACACAGGTAGGCGATAAGAACCACTTTTAGGATTTTCCAGGCATAACAGAGTTAGAGGCATTTGATGTAGTGATCACAGCTACTATTCTTATCTGTGATCGTATGGCTCTAGTTTTGTTTGATCCCAATTCTACTTTCTTATATTTATCTACTAGTTTTTCTTTGGGATTAGACATGGTTTGTGAAATGCTTGACTATCCTATTATTGTGTCTACCCCATTGGGTGATTTTGTGGTTGGGGATGAGTTTTTCGTGCTTTTGCAGTTATTTTTGTGGTGCAAAAGACTTAGGCTGATTTTGTTATTCTATACATCGTGGATTTTGACATTATCATGGGGATTAGTTGGTTGTCTCCACTCTATGCAATATTAGATTGTCATGCTAAGATAGTGATTGTGGCTCTCATGAAACTTGTATCTTTTCTTTGTGCTCAGGGTTTGATAGGAAGGGGATCTTTTGCATTCTTGGATCATCTTTGGAACACTAGTGCAGAGGTCTCTGATGTTGAGTCAGTTCTAGTGTTGTGTGAATTTTTAGAGGTATTTCCTGTGGAATTGCTTGGTATAGCATCATACCTTGATACTGACTTTTGTATTGACTTAGACCCAAATATGCATCACATCTCTATTACCTCATATTGAATGGCATTTGCTGAGTTTAGAACGTAAAGCTCACTTACACGAGTTATAGAGTAAGGGATTCATCCATCCAAGTGCCTCCCCGTGGGGTTCTCTAGTATTGTTTGCTAAGAAGAAGGATAGTAGTCTACGTATGTGCATAGACTATCAATAGTTGAATAAAGTTATGATCTGTGGCCAGTATTCTCTCCTTCATATTGATGACTTGTTCGATTAGTTGTAAGGTGCGTCAGTATTTTCTAAGATTGATCTGAGGTTCGGATACCATCAGGTAAAAATTTGGCCTTCTGATATTTCTAATACTGATTTCCAAACCATGTATGGGCATTACAAGTTCCTAGTAATGTCCTTTGGGCTAACTAAATGCCTCGTGTACTTTTATGGGGTTGATGAATAGGATAATTCAGCCCTATCTTGACTCTTTTGTAATCGTGTTCATTGATGATGTCTTAGTTTATTCATAGAGTGAGGATGAGCACATAAATCATCTTAGGATGGTGTTGGGGTTGTTGAAAGAGAAAGAGCTTTATGAAAAGCTTTTCAAGTGTGAATTGTAGCCATCTTTTGTATCCTTTTTGGGACATGTAGTTTCGAAGGAAGGTGTGATGGCAGACCCACCGAAAATTAAGGAAGTTAAGAACTGGGCTAGGCCCACTTCAGTGAGCTAGGTTTATAGCTCCATGGGGTTACCTAGCTACTACCATAAATTTGTGAAGGGGTTTGCATCCATTACCACTCATTTGACCGCTTGACTTAGAAGGAGGTACCTTTTCTTTGGTAAAATGAATGTGAGGAGAGCTTCCAAAACCTCAAGACCTTATTGATTACTACTCCTATTCTTTCCTTGCCAGTGGAAGGTAAGGATTTTATTATGTTTTCGGATACCTCATGATCTGGGTTAGGTGTTGTATTGATGCAAGAGAATAATGTTATCACTTATGCTTTGAGGCAACTGAAAGTGGATGAGAAGAACTACCCACTCATTCATGTGCATGTGACTTTATTCATGAATAAAGTGCACTGACTTTGTGGATAGATTGACAAAGTCAGTGCACTTTATTCATGTGCATGTGACTTATAATGTCGCAAAGTTAGCCAAGATATACCTCAAGGAAGTTGTTCGACTGCATGGGGTGCCTATCTCCATTATTTCTGATAGAGGTACTCAGTTTACCCTCAAACTTTTGGCAGAAGTTGCATTAAGATTTGGGTATTAGGATGGACATGAGTACAACTTTTCACCCTAAGACTGGCGGGCATTTTGAGCGCATAATTTAGGTGTTGGAGTACATGCTCAACGCGTTTGTGATGTATTTTGGGGGTTATTGGAACCCGTACTTATTATTGGATAAATTTGCATATAATAATAGCTATTATTAAAGCATATATATGTCCCTATTTGATGCATTATATAGGAGGAGATATAGGTCTCCCATTAGTTAGTTTGATTCATTTGAGGTAAGGCTATGGAATACAGATCTTATAAAGAATTCTACGGTTAGGGTGAAGTTCATACAAGAGAAGCTCGTAGGGGCTCAAATCCAGAAAAAGGAGTATGCCGATAAGAAGGTGAGAGATGTACACTTCATGGAAGGTGAGCAAGTATTTCTCAACATTTCACCTATTAAGGGTGCTATGCAGTTTGGTAAGCGTGGCAAGTTAAGTCTGAGATATATTGGGCCTTTTGAGATTCTTTAGAGCATGGGGCTAATGGCCTATAAATTAGCATCTTCTCCAAGATTATTGGGATGTCATCCCATATTTAATGTGTCTATACTTAGGAAGTACAATCGAGATGGTGACTACATAATTCGCTGGGATTCTGTCCTGTTGGATGAAATCCTCTCTTATGAAGAGGAAGTTGTTAATTTTTTTGATAGAGACATTAGGAATGGAGAACTAAGAAGATTGAATTTTTAAAGGTCTAGTGGAAGAACTGTCCTGTTGAGGAGGCCACTTAGGATACTGAAGCGGATATATGTTGCAAGTATAAGATTTTTTTACCGATTTCGGTAATCCTTGTTTTCCTTTATTTTCTTCTTATTTTCATTCTGGGATAAATGATAGTTTAATTTGTATATGATGTAATGACCCATTCCAGTAATATAGTAAAGAGAGGGCATAAGTACCCAGCTAGAAAATTCCTTAAGAGGACAACTGGTAGAATCTCAGGCTAGGGTTAGCATTGATGAAAATCTAGTGTACGGTACCTTAGAGACAGTTGGGGTCTTGTGGTTTGTTGTATGATAGTGTGGTATCTATTTATGAATAGTTGACTATTTTAGGGTCCTGTAGGAAGTTTCAGGATAGAAATCAGGTTCATAGAACTCTGGTTATGGTAGTTGTCATGCCAACATTAATCCTTGATGTCTAGAAAATGGTGTGTTTTGAAATGAGGGGTTTTGTGCAAGTTTTTGACATTTAGAAATTGCATATGGTTGTGACAAGATGGCCTCTCACTGTGATGAGTCACCATGGCAAGTCAATTCTCGCCATAACGACTTATCATAGTGAAACACGGCTCGTCGTGATGAGAAATGGGAAAGATTAACTGTAAGACCCCATGATATGAACTAGCTACTGGGTCATACTCAGCAGAAAAATTTTAGAAAAAAAATCAAGTTTCCAGTAACCACGGTTAAAATCACGGATCGTAGTTTGGAACCACGGTCTATTGTCTTGACCATAATTCCCATTTCCAGTAGACCCCAAGTTCATACCTCAGGAACCACGAGTCAGATCACGGGCCGTAGTTCAGGACCACGGACCATCATTTGATTCGTTGATCCAAAGATCAGATAAGTACCGATTCCCTTACTCAGAACCATAGATGGGATCAGGGACCGTAGTTTAGAACCACGGTCTGTCTTGTTACTTGTGCTTCCCCTTAATCAGAGTCATTAGCTCAGGGTCCAGAAACCACGAGTTAGACTACGGACCATACTTTAGAACGACGGTCCATCCGATGACTCGTGGAATACCCTAACCAGAGGTCCCTCAGTTAAATCCCCATGAACCATGAGTCACATGACGAACCATCATTCAGAACAACAGTCCGTCATGTGGAGTCGTGGTTTCCTCAGATCAAAGAACCCCCAAGACCCCTGGAAAGGACCACAATTTAGTTGATGGTCCATTTTCCAGGACTACAGTCCATCAACCAAGTCGTGGTACCTGAGACGCGAATTTTAGCAGCTTTCTTTTAATTAATTCAGGGGCATTCCAGTCTTTTCCCTACACTTTTATTTCTGAACTTTAGTCATTTGGGGGGGGGGGTAATTAAAGGGATTTTCACTCTTATTTCCTCATTCTCCCTAAACTAATCAGACTTAGAAAGAAAAGAAGAAAAGAGGAAATAGTTTTGCTCAAGAACAAGCAGGGGTTTTTTTCAAGCTCAGCCTCAAAATACAAGGGATTTCTCCATAGATTCTTCTCCAGGTATGTGGGACTTTACTAGTAGGTTCCTTTCACCTATTAGGTCCCTAGATTTCAATCAGTTCTCCAGTTTCCCATGAAATATTCAGACCTAGGATTCCTAAATCTTAGCAATTCATTGCAATTCAAATGCTACTTTTATATGATATATAATTCTTGTTTTCTTGGAGAATTAGTATAGTCATATGTACAGGACTCAGAAACCTAGTTTGTTTTAATTTTAGTATTCATAAATTATTTAGTATTCATAAATTATACTTGCTTGGCAGATAATTCAGGTAATTATACTTCAGAATCAGAATGCCATCAGTTTCAGTATATATATATGTGCATTCTCAGATAATGTCTGTATTTGAGCTATCCAGTGTTTCAGCTTATATTTCATTACTTATATTTCCGTTGAGAGTAGACTTAATACCGAGCAAATGACGGGATGAAGGCTTAGCTGTTAGATTAGGCTAAGACCTTTAGTAGCAGTCCTCAAATCCCAGAACTACGGCGCCACCGTAGGTATAAAGAGGGGTCAGCTATCAAATTAGGCTGCACACCTCTGTCCCTTGTGAGCATTAGTTTAGTGGATCCACATTAGACTTGTTCATACCCTTTGTACAGTATGAACACCCTTCCACCCAGGGTTACAGGATGGCCCCATATTTAGCTTAGTTTGGGGTATGTTGGTAATAGTATCTCCCACAGTCAGACTCAGCATTGCATTGACCATTTATTCAGTTATTTTAGTTCAGCTTAGTATGTTATGATATTCATGTTCAGTTACTTGGTTATTTTATTTCAGATATCTTCTAGCTCATGTTTCATGCTATGTACTTCTATGTCATTATTTATGTTTATAGCTTTGGTTATATATCCCGCATGCCCAGTACATTCGAAGTACTGACGCATACGTTTGTGCTATATCATTTCATGATGTAGTTTCAGGTGCTCAACATCCAGACCGCGCTTAGCTCATTTTCCAGTCTGTACCCAGCAGCTTCATTGGTGAGTCCTCACAGTTCAAGGATGATAGTCATGCTTTCACTTTCAGTCTTTACTTTTCAGTTTTTGAATTATTATAGGGAGTTGGAGGCATGTCCCAGCAACTCGCCAGTTAGAGGCTTTTAGACATAGACTAGATGCATCCATTGAGTTGTTAGTGTTGTTTCTTTTAATTTCAGACTTTATTACACTCCTATATATATATATATTTCATATTCAGACATGTTTTGGGTTGTTTCCCACTTCATATACTAAATTAATTTTAGTTTCCGCATAGTGGATGCTTTATCAAAAATTGTCTAGTTATGCATGACCATGGGTTAGTTTTGGGTCACTTGTGATACCAAGCACCGTGTGGTATTTAGGGGGTAGCCTCGGGGTATGACATTAACATACTTAAGTCAGTTTCCTAAATTAGTTTCCCACAAACTCCAACTTGCATTCTAGAGCTACAAAAAGGGTGATTTTCCCAAAAATTAAGTGCTTTACTTTGTTTGAGGTAAGTAACACTGTAAACCTCTTCTATAAAGCAAATTAGACAAAAATGATGTGGATAAATAAAAGGATGATAGAAAGACAAAAAAGGAGTTTATCAATCATTAATCTTTATAGGATCTTTAGACTGAAGATTGATGGTGAAATTCATGTGTTAGAGCCCTAAAAGTACGAAAAGTGGGTAAAATCCTATGGGTAGGTGTAATTTCAACTAGAATTGATTCTAGGATGTGCTTTTATGATTCCTACCATGAAATGATAGCTCTTAACATGATTAGGACTAATGGGGAACTTTAGGTTCCATAAATATGAAACCTTTAAGTATAAAATGGCTAAAAAGGGGTTAACTTGACTAAAAATCTTTTGGGCGTTGATTTTTTTATTATTGTGGGACTAGATAATGGATAATTGACCCTTAGTGAACGTTACAGACCTCAAATAAGGGTAGAAATAGTGGTTTAAATTCCCAAGACCTGAAATAAAGAGTAAGTAATTAATTACTCTTGTAAATTATTATTTATAGCTAGACCTTGAATGATTCGAAGTGTTAAGGAAGGGAAAGGAAACTGCAAAGTAACTTGTGGTGGTAATTCTTCACTCAAGGAAGAGTACGGTTTAAAATAAAGTTGAGACTTGTTTTACTGCATTTATATCATGAAGTTATATGAATTGTTATTGGTCTTCGGACATAGTTGAATGATGGACTATTCTCATGTTGTGTGCTTGAATGAATAAGTAATGTATATGTGAAACCAAATAAATAACTTAAGTGATTAAGTGTATGTGTAATTAGTTCACTGTGGTGTATCCAAAGGGATAGAATTAGAACCATGAGTTCATTATAATTATGGCGGAGCCAGTACTATGAGCTGGTACAATACATGGACACCTAACGTCCTCTGCAGGTCATAGCTTTGGGGGAAAATAAGACCCCTGGCATGTGTTACACTCTTTTTATATTGATTTGTTCTCTGGTTAGGTATTGTGAGATGAAATGTGAATTGAAGTGAGGCTAATGATGTTAAGTGCATTGTAAAGGTTAAATTAACATAGATTCATGTGATATGACTGGTGAAAGTGTTACTCTTATATCGTTATTGTGATACTTCTGTGACATGGGTGAACATGAAATGACTGCTGATGATTTTATTTGAAATGGTTACTTATTGATTGAAATACATGCTAAGTGTTAAAGTACCTTTTACTTGTTATTTGATTTGTATGTATACTTGTTCTAAATTAAGTCAGTAGTTGATACCTACCAGTACATAGTGCTTTTGTACTGATACTATTTGATACTCTTCTTTTGTTGAGTTCATACCGTGTTCTGGAGGCTCCGACGCGATCTCATCTAGCCTAGGCGATTGATACTATGATCCAAGGGTGAGGACTACTTCTCAGGATGTCGTGTATCCTCCTCGAGTCATTGTCCTTCTTCCAGATGATGGAACTCTTTCACTGTTTTTAGTTTATTTTTGGACATCTTAGAGATGGATTTTGATTAGAGTTCTTTTATGATAACTCTTAGTTCTTGGGGAATGTAATAGGTGGTTGGATATTCTGCACCTATATTTTATTAGTTTCAACTATCTTTGTATAGTTAAGCAGGTTTTGCATTATCTTTTTTAAAATTAGTTAAGTACAAAGGTTAAGGTTAGAATTAGATGGTTCTCTTATCGAATGGTTAGTGTGAGTGTCACTCACCGTCATTTGGGTTGTGACACTCAATTCAGATTGACAATTAATTTAGATAGAGTTAGGATGTTAAGCCTCACAATCGATCAAAAGGTTTTTCATCAACTCTACTACTACTCCTATCACACCTAGTCTAAAAATATGTCATTGTCCCCAGTGCATCTAAATAAGTAAGAAATATAAGGGGCAAGAACTCCCCATGGAGATTTTAAGCATACTAGTCCATATTTGGTATGTAATCTGTTGCTTAGCACCAATGGCTTGCATAGGTATTTTGGAAGCTAGATTTTCATCAACTTCTATAGGGTCCTGTCAGTTTCGTTGGAATTTCCATATCTGCTAGGGCTTACATTGCCTTGTTTCTATTTGATATCATGCCCTAGAGTATAGTATTGATGATGGTGAATTTTAAGGGAGTGCACTAATAGTGAACAAGCTCTTCTCTCTATCATAGGCAAAGTATCTTCGAGCTTGCTCTATATCAGAAGTTTCATTCTCTCTACTCGGTACATGGGCAAAGGGTGTTTCATTAGATCCTTTTATTCCCACTTGGGAGAGGAGATGGTATTGTCCTTTGGCCTTAGTTTTTTCGGATTGACATTCTACATCTAATCTTTCAGATTTATCTTGCATCCTTGATTATTATTTTTACAGAGTCCCTTTTTCCTTGTTTGGATATTTTTTCTCTACCTCCATTGATAACCTATTTTAAAAACATTTCCTACAATCATGCATTTTTAGTACTTAAGTAGTTTATACAATGACAAAGATGTCATGACTCAAAATTGGGCCATGATGGCGCCTACTAAAATCTCTCAGTAGGCAAGCCAAATCTGAATATATGATACTACAAAAGTAACTACAATAGGTAAAGCGGAAGTAAGAATACTAAATAAGAAAAGGGCCACTAGCATAGATGTGTACAAAAAGGTATAAAATAAACAACAGGCTCTAAGGAGACAAAGAAAGACGATGTAAATACAAGAAATTCAAACTCCGAACTTAGTGTCACCCGGTACAAGAGCATCTAAGGTACGGAAATAACGCTATACATAATACTACTATCAACTAAAATACAAAATAAACACAGTATGAGTATAAGGAAGGCTATAAATCTCCGAAAGCCAGGAGCTCACCATCATCCAAAAAGCAGCAAGCGTCGAACGAATAAGAGATCAGTGATGGTGACTTGTACTAGGTATTGCATCATAAAAAGATTCAAAAATATAGTATGGGTATCAAAACATGGGGTACTCGATAGGCATTATAGGCTGATCGAGCTAAGAAGATAATATATAATATAAAGAATATGAAGGTAAAATAGAAATAAAAACTAAACTACAATGTCATACGACAGAGGATAATGGTGAAGAAGCAATAATAAAGACAAGAATAATCACTTAAATACAAATACAGGAAAATTCAATGCACTTCGGGATGCTATGATGCAGTATGCGGCCGATGTACTGAAAGCCCAAAATCTTACCTCAGACCCGTCCGGAATCTCACATCAGATGTAAAACATAAACAACGTCGAAATGGATGGGAATCTTACATCAGACCGAGTAGTAGAAATGGACTGAAATCTTACAGCAAACCGGATATAGAAATGGAACAATCTTTACATCTTGGAAAAACCTGTGAGAAAACACTTCCATCGTTTCCAAACTCAGAAATCATAGTAACAAAGGGGAAAACCTCTTTAGAAAGCCGAAAACTGTGTAATTTCCTCAAAACAAGTCAATAATCATAAATATGCACGTATAAATGAATGTGAATCACCATGGGCAGATATAGACATAACATACAGGGCAAAACACCCTCTAAACAAGGCAACTAACCTGCAACTCCATCCAATCTTAAGTTATGGCCTCGTTCCCAGGGACAAATCATAACGGAAAACAGAAGTAAAGTAAAATTTATAAGCAAAGCTTACTCTAACATGAAATCCTTACGGAACCCACACTATGGATTCTAGCCTATCCACTCTAGAGCTACAACAACCTAAGCGAAGGATAAACATGATATTTCTAGTCTACAGTATTGAAAATGGCCAATATTTCAAAAGGAGCAGTTTTAAGCATAATTCTACCCTACAACCTATGTTATTATTCATACAACTTATAAAATATAAAATCTAACTGAGCATCAAAATAACCAACGAAAACACAAACCAGACATTCTACTCAACTGGAGACAATATTTTGGACTCAACAAAATCATCAAAATAACCAATAGAGGTCATCTTGATAAAATGTTGATCGAAGTCAACACTTTGTCGGTTTTACCTAAAAGCCACCCAAAGTGTCCAAAACATGTCCACAAGCCTCGAGACCTGAACCAAAGGTCCCTACTAGCCCCACGTCTATATTCTAGAACTAACAGCATTAACAAAATTCCTATTCGAGCCCATTTACTCCAAAAGTTGACCAAAGTCAAATATTTCACCTTTAAGAGTCCCAAAATAAGGTAACTCTTCTAAAACATGACTAAATGCCTTGGGGAGCGTGCCTCCTATCCCAATAAGTCAAATGAACCATGTAGAAGCTACATAAAGGTTAAAAACTTTAAGAAGGCACAAAAATAAGAAAATTACCATGAGGTAGTATGGAGTCTCTCCTGAATAACCCTAACTCGATCCATAGAATCTCATAACAAGTTAGTGCCCTATGACCTAACCTTAAAGCATCAAACCAACCCACCAGAGACCTGCACCGCCTACCATACAATTACTCAAATAGAGCCATCTGAATACTAGAGTGGTAGCTATTATTATAAGCAAACTCTGTTAAGGCTAAGATGTGGTCCTACTTAACTCTGAAATAAATAACACGGGCTCGCAACATGTCCTCCAGAACTTAAGTTGTACATTTTAAGTGAACATCAGTCTATTGGTGAAAATCAGTGCTAAGCTCAATTTCGAGTAACTAACTCTCTCTAAATAGACCTCCAAAAACACAAAGTATACTGAGTACTATGGTCAGAAATGATAGAAGCAGGCACCTCAAGCAAATGGACAACCTCAAAGATATAGATCTGAGCCAACCTCTCTGAACTGTAAGAAGTTTGAATTGGCAGAAGGTGAGCAGACTTTGTCAACCTACCCACGATCACCTAAATAACATCAAATCTCTGAAAAGTCCATGGCAAACCTACTAAGAAGTCCATAGCTATAAGCTCTCACTTCCACTCTGCAACGGGAATCCTCAGGGTCAAACCACCTCGTCTTTAGTGCACGTACTTCACCAACTAATAGTTCAAGCACCTAGACAAAAAATCTGAGATATCCCATTTCATCCCACACCACTAATAGTGTTGTCTCAAGTCTTGATACATCTTAGTTGCACTTGGATGAATGGAATACAATGGGCCTCCTTTAAGGTCAGTCAAACCAAATCTCCAACTCTAGGAACACAAATACGACCCTCAATCCTCAGAATACCCTTCAAATCTAAGGTCGCCTTCCTAGCCTCGCTGCTCAACACCTTATCATGAATGATCTTTAACCTTCAATCGTCAAACTATTGTGCATGAATCTGCTCTAATAATGAAAACATGGCCTTCACACAAGGAAGAATGCAGGTTGGCTTAAAAATGTCAAGTCTAACCAACCTGTTAGCCAAGGACTGGATGTCCAAAGTTAAAGGTCGCTCCTCCGCTCCCAAGAGTGCCAAAATATCCCTACTCACCACCTTCTAGCTCAAGGCATCTGCTACCATGTTTGCCTTGCCCAGGTAATAGAGAATAGAAATATCATAGTCCTTCAGCAACTCTAACCATTTGAGTTGTCTCAAATTTAGGTCCTTCTAGCTGAGGATGTATTAAAGACTACCATGTTCAGTGAAGATCTCGCAATGTACCCCATGTAGATAGTGCCTCCAAATCTTCATAGCAAAGACTACCGCTGCTAACTCTAAGTCATGATGGGGTAGTTTCTCTCGTGAACCATCAACTGTCTAGAAGCATGAGCAATGAATCGGCCCTACTACATCAATACACAACCCAACCCAACCATAGAAGAATCACAATAAACAGTAAAGCCCTGGCCCTCAACCTAAAGAGTAAGAATTGGATTTGATGTCAATAAGGCCTTGAACATCAGAAAGCTTACCTCACACTCATCATACTACTGGAAAGGGACATTCTTTTGAGTCAATCTAGTCAATTAAGCTACTATAAAAGAAAAAATCCCTCCACAAATCATCTACATTACCCTGCCAAGCAGACAAAACTGCGAACCTCGGTAGGAGAAGTAGGCCTAGCCCAATCATAAACTGCCAGAATCTTCACTGGATCCACCATAATCCCCTTCTTAGACACTAAATTCCACAAGAATTCCATAAAATCAAGCTAAAAATCACACTTAGTGAACTTGGCATACAACTGTTGATCTTGTAAGGTCTAAAGCACAACTCTCAAATGTTGCTCATGCTCCTCCTCGCTCCTCAAATAGACCAAAATATCATCGATGAACACTATAATAAAGGAGTACAGGTAGGCTCTGAACACATGGTTCATCAACTCTATAAAAGTTGATGGGGCGTTGGTCAACCTGAAATACATGACTAGGAACTCATAATGGCCGTATCAAGTCCTAAGTGCAGTCTTTGGAATGTATGTAACCCTAATCCTTAACTGATGGTAACTCAATCTCAAATCTATCTTCGAGAACACCGCTGCACCGTATATCTAGTCAAACAAATCATCAATATATGGCATCAGATACATGTTCTTAATTGTCAACCTATTCAACTGCCTGTAGTCAATACACATACGTATGGAAGCATCCTTCTTCTTAACAACCAGAATTAGAGCATCCCACAGAGACACACTCAGCCTAATGAACCCCTTACTCAAAAGATCTTGGAGCTTCTCCCTAAGCTCCCTCAACTCAGCTGGTGCCATCTAATATGGCAGAACAAAAATGGGTTGAGTGCCCGGCTCAACATCAATACCAAAGTTGATATCACGATCAGAAGGAAGGCCTGGTAGATTAGTAGGAAATACATTTGACTACTCGTAAACCACAAGAACTAAATCAATGAAAGGTGTGGTGGCACTAGTATCACAGACGTAAGAAAGATAAGCCAAGCACCCTTTCCCAACCAACCATTGGGCTCTCAAAAAAGATATAACTCCTCTCGGCACGTGGCTAATTGTACCCTTTCATACAATAGAATGGATACCATGCATACATAGAGTAATAGTCTTGGCAAAGAAATCTAAGACTGCATGATAAGGAGACAGCCAATCCATGCCTGAGATAACATCAAAATCAACCATATCCAACAAAACTAGGTCTACCCAAGTGTCTTACCCCAGGATAGTCACTACATAAGCCTAATATACATGATCCACTACTAAGGAATGTCCAACTGGGGTAGCTACACATATAGGCACACACAATAATTCACAATAAAACTCTAGAGGAGTAGCATAATAAGCAGATGCATAAGAGAATGTAGACCCCAGATCAAACAATGCATAAGATGACTGATGACAAATTGAGATTGTGCCTGTGATGACACTATATAAATTCTCAACCTTTGGCTGACCTAAAAAGGCATAGATATGTCTCCGCCCGCAATGACCACCAGATCTACCAAGCTGAGGAACACCTCAAGCACCCAGGAGACCACCCCTACTACCCTGTGTACCACCATTGGCCGGCGGCACTAGAGTCTTGGGGGTCTAAACTAGCTGACCTGCTAACTATCATGTCTGAATTTGGGATAGTCTCTAGAAAAATAGCCCCACACCACACTGATAGCAACATCTTCCTGCTAAAGCCCAGGAAGAACCCACTGAACCAGACTGACCACCACGACCTGAATACTCAGAATGTGCACCACAAAAAGTCTAACATGTGCTTTGGCTGCCCTGACCACTCTGACCCAGATACCCACTCTCAGAAATCTATAATGCCTCCTGGATAGGCTTTCTAGGATGGAAACGCTAGGAGTGACCTATATCGGTGTAACCTCTGCCTCTAGACAGTGAACCACTAAATCCACCTTGATAGTGAGGCCTTTTGTCGTTGCCTTTCTAGGCCTCGTGATAAATATCCTTGATGGTACGGGCATGGTTAATGATGCCATTATGACCAACTACTTTGTAGCCAACAAAAGTTATAGGCTCAACCCTCTAAAAAGCAACTCACCCTCTCGTGCTTTGTGGGCAAAATCATAATGGCATGCCTAGCCAACTCATCTAAGTGGATCTCGTACTAAGAAACAGTCATAGAGCCCTTCTCTAACCTGGTGAACTCATCCCTCAGCCGCTACCTTAAGCTGAGCGGTACATACTTCTCTAAGAAAGCCTTAGAGAACTAAGCCTAAGTCACTAGAGGTTAGCCGGCTGTCCTGCAAGCAACATAGGACATGCATCACTACTTTGCTGTTCCATACAACATAAATATGGTGTAATCTACTCCGCCCGACTTTACTAACCTGAGGTTATGCAACCTCTCTTGGAAACTAATTAAGAACTCGTGAGCATCCTACCCTACAGCACCAAAAAACTTTGGAGGATCCAACTAAATGAACCTACCAGCACCTTTTGCTCCTTAGAAGACATGACTGCCCAGGATGCTATTGGATGAACAACTATAGAAATAGGCAACACCTCTAATTGGGGAGCTGCAGTAGCAGGCTGCACTCCTGAATCTTAGGTTGCTGCCTGGGCTGAAATTTGGGCCTCATCTTAAATTTGTAAGCCAAACGAGAACTAGGTGAAACCCCGAGATATGACATACCTTCCAGAAAACCAAGAATACAAACCAGAGTGTCTTGCAAGATTGGTGTATCCACTAAACCAGACGAATGCTGGCCTAGCCCCAAGCCCCTGGCTCATGCTAAACATCCTCTACCTCAACTACTGGGTCCGGTGATGGTAGTTTAGTATGGGCTTGATCTAACACTGCATCTCGTGCCCAACCTCAACCTCTACCACTTTCTCTAGTTGGGGCTCTAGCTGTAGACGCAGAGGCCTCTTTCTCACATACTACCGATCTCATCTGAAACATCTGAGAAATAGTGAAACAAACAAAGTTTAGAGGTTGATAGAGTCAAGAACGCACGATAAGAAAGCAATAAGATGGAATTTTCCCAATCATGCCATGTAGCCTCCTGCAGATAGGATACAGACGTCAAAGTATTGATCTGTGAGACTCTAATAGATACTTTCTCTTGTACTGGTAAGACCAGTGAACCTAAAGCTCTGATACCACATAGTCATGACCCAAAATTAGTCCATGATGGCACCTACTAAAACTCCCCAGTAGGCAGTTCAAATCCTAATATACCATACTACAAAAAGAACTACAATAGGTAAAGCAAAAGTAAGAGTGCTAAATAATAAAAGGTCCACTAGCATAGATGTATACAATACAATATAAAATATACAACAGGTGCTAAGGATACCAAGAAAGGCAATGTAAATACAAGAAAACCAAACTCCGAACCTGGTATCACCGGTACAAGAGCATCTGAGGTATGGAAATAATACTATACATAGTACTACTGTCTATCAAAATTCAAAATAAAGACAGTATGAGTAGAAAGAATACAGTAAATCTCCAGATGCCAGGAGATCACCATGATCCAAACAACAGCAAGCTTCGAACTAATAGGATATCAGTGGTGGTGGCTCGTACTAGGTGTTACATCAGAAAAAGATGGGAAAATGTAGAATGAGTACCAAAATATGTACTAATCAGTAGGCATCATAGGATGGACGATCTCAAAAGATAATATATAATATAAGGAATGTGAAGGTAAAATAAAAATGAAATAATGGTGAAGATAACAATAATATAGACCAGAAGAATCACTTAAATACAAATACAGGAAAATACAATGCAGTATGGGATGCTATGATGTATTATGTGGTCGATCCAGTGAAAGATAGTCATCATACCTCGGACTTGCCCAGAATCTCACATCGAACATAAAACATAAAAAATGTAGGAATGAACAAGAATCTTACACCGTACTGAGTAGTAGTAACGGACCAAAATCTTACATCAGACCGGATAGTAGAAATGGAACAATCTTTACATCTCCGAAAAATCAGTGAAAAAATTATGCCATCATTTACAAACTCAGAAATCATAGTAATAAAATGGAAGACCTCTTTCGAAATCCGAAAACCCAGTAATTTCCTCAAAATAAGCCAATAATCATAAATATACATGTATGAATGAATGTGAATCACCACGAGCGGATACAAACATAACATCCTTGGAAAAAAACCCTCCAAACAAGGAAACTAACTATGAACTCCGTCCAATCACGAGCTATGGCATCGGGACCACATACAAACTATAATGGAAAATAAGGCAATAAAGTAAAATCGATAAGCAAAGCCTACTCTACCACAAAATCCTTCCCAAAACTAAAGATTTTATCTTATCCACCCTAGAGCTAATGCAACCTAAGCTAAGGATAAATATGTTATTTATAGCCTACGGTCCCAGAAATGGCCAATATTTCAAAAGAAAGTAGTTTTAAGCATAATTCTATCCTACCACCTTTGCTAATATTCATACAACGTGGTTCAATCCTTGACTTGTGGTTTGAGCTCATGATTCCTGGGAACTTTAAATTTTTCAGAATTTTTTAAGTTTAAAAACTGGTTCGAATTATGAGGTGTTACAATATCTCGCCTTTGGGATCATTCATCCTTGAATGAAGACTAAGGAAGATGTGAGAGAAAACAGCAATACCAACCAACAAAACATGAAAACTAAAGAATAGGTATGAAATTGAGTCTTTAACTTAAAACATGGTTGAACTAACTTCAAAAAACATGAATGCGTGCTAGGATCATGAGAAAAGCTGATGGAATAGAATCAAAGGGACATACTAAAGAGGAAACTATTACCTCAAGATGAAACTGGATTGGAAGGAAAAGATGAGGGTAGCTGGCCATCTAGCTACTCCTACATCCCATGTAGCTCCCTCAACTGAGTTTTAAAAGCTAAAGTACTAAGATAGTAACTGATTTTTGAATAAAATATAAACTGAGATGGATTTATGAGACATGTATGCATACTAAGAGCATAAGAAAAATTGATGGCATACGAAACCAAATATCTAACATGACATTTGGTTTCGACTAAGAGTAAGGACTTAGTTGGAATTCATAGGGAACAAATGCATCTTCGGAAATCACAGTTAACTGAAAGGGACGTCAAACTGAGAGAAGTAACTATACAAGAAAACTATTCTCTCCTAGTTGAACTTACTGCCACGGGCTGAACTGAACGTAGGGCCTACTAGACTTAGGAATGATAACCAGCAGGTCTATACTGATTGGATATGAGGGTCTAGTATCTTGCAAGCTAAAGCTACTAGAGATAAGATATGAGCATTCTGGGCAGGGAGTAAGCATAAGACTATTTTCTCCTTAACAACACGGTTGATAGCTTTTCAGTTGAGGAAAAACCTTTTTAACTACACTAACTCCCCTAAATAGCACACTCACCATAAATAATTACAATTCTCACCAGCGCACATATAGATACTAAGGTCTGATTCTATCTACCTTCTTCACCATGTTCAAGACTATCTCAACTAAATCTCTTGCATCTAGAGTCATTTCCTAAGAATAGTATTTCTTCTTATCACAAAGATAAACTAACCTTGAGCTCATAAACAGAGGGTAACTAATCATACAAAGTAAAGGTCCATATGTATTTCATCACGATATTCAAGCTTATCAGTATGGTCACTTTGTGGTTTTGTAGCTTAGTCTACCCATTCCTTCTCCCCCCTCCCTTAGCATATTTAGGAGCTGCAACTTCAAGAACTTCTACAGAGAGACCTACCAAAATACCCCATCTAACTATTTTGCATGAATAATCCTTACCTCGCAATTCATCCACACCTAAAGGCCAAGGTGGAACAAGTACACAAAAAAGGAAAAGAAATCTACTACTTCCCATTTAGGCTACTACTAGGCTTACTCCCCTAACGCCTATAACAACATAAGCCAGAATCACTGAAAGAAAATAATAGGAGCATGAGCATCACAAATAATGGATTATTAATCAGTCTTGACTTGCACTTAGCATATTCTAGCCAATAAAGGTGTGGCTTGGGCAATCAAGAACAATAGGCATGAGTACTTCACACATTGGGCATGTAAGGCATGAATAGTGGGGGTCACCACCTCTCGTCATTACAGGTAAAAGTCCATAGGGCTTTAGATCAAGGAAATCACAAGCACAAACTATTTCAAGAAATTAGGTCCGAGCACATACATGACATAACATGATTTGGTTAGACATTAAGGCAGGTCTAAGGATATAACTAAGTAAATAGGACTGAGCATACGGTGAGACATGAGTTTACATAAATAATGAGTCTCAGGGCATAAAGTTGGGAATCATAGAATCATCGAGTAAGACTAGAATCATTGTCTGAAGTAATCACTTGTCCTTTTAGGAGCTAAATATGGTAGTGAACCTGAATGGAGTGCGTTAATTTAAATTAGGACCATGGCGCTAACACACAAGGCATGCAAAAGGTATCATAATGACAGAAGTATACTCAGGTTGCTAGGATGGAAATAAGCCTCTACATCCCCTCCCTAACTTTGTTCTAACACTCATTAGTATCACTACCTGAGCCTCCAAAATCTGACTGATTCTACATCCTATCATCTCCCCTTTAAATTCGTGCTACCTTTCTAAGTCTGTGGACCTCTCGCCAATCTCTAAACAAAACTATGATCATTTTACCCTAACAGAACATAAACTACTCTAGAATGTAGCATGAATATCCACTTCCTTCTATAGTCTAAGACTCTCCCTTGCGTAAATGTCTAGGCTTCAACTCTTCTATCTCATATATGGATGTACATACCACATTCATTAACTTTCAATCTATCCCTTGCAATGAGATGTTAAGCTTACATAGTTCTAGTTCCCATAACTCTCTCTTTTTATTACCCATTATGATACCATATTCCTCTATTACTACTTTGTTCTAAGCTAAGACAACTCACAACCATACAAGAATAGGGGTCTAGGGACTATAGATGCATAAAGGAAGAAATCTAGTAACATACCCATTTCAGCTTCAAGAGTAATACTCTGACCTGGAAGGCTAGGCAATGAAAGAAATTGGTCAAGGAGTTGACCATCATTGTTGCCCTTCATGGATGAGGGACAATCCTTGATCCTATGGCCTAACTGACCATACCTAAAATACCTCTCTCTGCCAGCAAGACACTTGCCTAGATGAAATTTACCGTAACTACTACACGATGAGTACCTCTAGGTCCTCCGAGTCCTACTATGACAAGACTAAAAATTGAGTGCAGATGTGCTAAATAGAGGTGGGGTTAGTCCAAATGAGCTTTGCTGAAAAGATGACCGGTTCCTACTACCTATTTCCTGCTGACTAGAGTCATAGTTCCATGTTCTGATTCTCTTGCTCTTCCTTTTTCTCTTCTTTAATTTCTCTTTATCATTCAACTGAGCTATCATGGCTTGAGCGAACATATAGATGACTTTAAAAAACTTTGCATTTGTAACCTCATGGTATGGAACAGAAAGATTAGCATTCTTCATGGGGTTTCTTTGTGGAGGCATTATCCAAAATGCATAAGGAACAGATTAGAAGGATAAATAGAGTTAAACTCTATCACACGATATTGAACATGAAAGAAGTGAAGTTTTTCCTAAAACATTTCATAGACTCTCCCTCATAAGGGTGGAGTGATTCATACCCATGAAAAAGACTCTACTTAATACGTCTTTCAAACACCCTAGGACTCTTAAACATGATGCTCAGATACCAAGTTTGCCACGCCTCGAGGCTACCCTCTAGACGTAACACGAGACCCAAGACTACAAGTGATCCCAAGTTAGCCCTTGGTCATAGCTTCACTTAGACATAACATAAGGAATCATAGTAAGCATAAATAGCAGAAGTAGGCAAACCAACTCTATAAGATAAAGATCTAAGAGTACCAAATACGGAATACGAAATACAAATATCTAGCTATGTCTGAAGCCTCTAAATGACATAAAAATTTGCTGGGACAAGACCCCAGCTAACTCTAAGTACTAAAAGAAAGACATGAAAGTAACTAGACTCATAATTGGTCCTCAAAAGATGAGGACTCACCAATGCTAACTGGATAACTTGCGGTGTCTAGCCATGAGCCTGAGAAAGGGAGCCTGAATCTGCACCATAATAGGATGCAGCATTAGAATATGCATCAGTACTATAAAATGTACTGAATATGTGAGATATGCAGAATCTGCAGTAAAACATGCTAAAAGTATACTTGAATCTTAAATCATGCTATATTAGTAAAAGATGTAATGTAAAGACTCAATGGAATATCATAAACTGGAAACATCTTTAGAATCATAGTAATAGTAGAAAGTCTAAAATCTGAAAGCAAGGAGTCAATACATTTAAAAGCTTGAAACCATTTATGTGAGAGGTTCTCATAATCAACATAGACCATGTGAACTACATGGAATCCAATGTATCCGCCCCATCGAGAGGACCCAATATACCTTGCCAGGGTATAAAGGCATTATTTTGCGTGATCACTAGTTTCTGATGCCCAACTTAGGGGCTAAAAAACTCTACAGTGGCACGTAGTTGTATGACATAGGATACTCTCACCCCATCAAACTAAGTACTAAATACTACTCCCAAAATATATCATAGTGCTCACATACATGCGACATATCTAGATGTCAATTCTTGTTCATATTCATGTTTACAAACTCGAATCTTCATAATATGCACAAACCTTGGTTTCGGAAATCATTCATGAGTATTGATGGCACATCCAAATGTCTTGTATTTTATAATGATTGTGTGCATTGCACTACTTCAAGTTTATAATCATATGCAATTTCATTAAATAGGAACTAGGCATGCAATTGCTTAAAATTCATGAAGTCATGCTATCAAAATATATCAATTTGCTTAAATCAATCCATGCATAAAAAATTGGCTATACTTAGCCTTCAATTCATGAAATAGAAATTCACTTGTAAAAACCCATGCAAAATCATGCAATTAAGAAGTAAATTTCATAGAAGAATCACGAGAAAAGCCAATTTATAGAAGCCCATGAGAATTGGGTAAGAACCCTAATTTAGAAATTCATAAAAATCAATTTAGGAGATTGGGGTTTGGGGCATAAGGGTGAAGGAATTCTCTTATTGAATACCCACATACTTGAATTGAAGCTTTCTTAATCTAAGACTTGAGGGGGGTGGAGACTTGAAGACTAAATCCTTAGCTTGGAGCTTGGAGCTTGGGAGAATAGAGTTCTTTCCTATTCTTTTTTTATTTGAATGAGGGTTTGAGAGAGGACTTATGCTAATTGAAGTTAAAACCCTCCTAGATTTGTCCACAATGACCTCACTTAGTAGTTAAAAGGGTGGAAAAATATAAACATACCCCAGGGAAAAAGCTAGAAAAATTCACCGAAGGACCTCGGCTTCAGGTTCCATGGACCCATTCCACAGACTGTAGAAGGAATTATGACCCGTGGATTGAGGTCGTGGTTCCTAAGCCAAATGGTAAGCTACAGGTCAAATATCTATGGGCAGGTTCGACGATCCGTGGAAGCATTCATAATCTGTAGAACCTATTCATGGTATTTAGAGGAATAAACTACCCTTAGTCTAAGTTCCATGAGTTGGTTCCATGACCCGTGGAACCATCCATGACTCGTGGAACCATACATGACTTGTGAATTCTGGTTTTTATCCTCAGACCTGAGGAGGGTCTGTTGTATTAGTTTCACGAGTCCTATCCATGGCTCATGGTTCAGTCCATGGCTCGTTGTTTAGGCTCGTGATTCCTAGGAACTTCAAATTTTTCAGAGTTTTTTATTTTAAAAAACTGATTCGAATTCCAGGGTGTTACATTGAGAAATACAGAGTCAAGCATAAAGTCTCCACCCCCTACCATTCACAAACAAGTGGCCAAGTTGAAGTATCCAATAGGGAGATCAAATCCATTCTCACAAAAATTCCAATAGAATGGATTGGGCATGAAAATTGGATGATGCATTGTGGGCCTACAGGACATCATACAAAACTCCTATTGGTATGTCTCCTTACCAAATGGTTTTTAGAAAAGCTTGTCATCTTCTGGTAGAATTAGAACATAAAGCCATGTGGGATTTGAAAAGGCTAAATTTGAATTGAGAAAAAGCTTCTCATGCTAGGTTGAAGATCTCAATAAGATAGATGATTTTCAGATACGAGCCTATGAGAATGCCTCACTCTACAAACCCTGAATGAAGCATTGCCATGATCAGCAAATTCTAAAGTGAGAATTCTCTCCCGGTGATTGGGTGGTCTTATTCAATTCTAAACTCCGGCTTTTTCCTTGGTAAGCTAAAGTCAAAATGATCTAGCCCCTTTAAGGTATATCAAGTTTTTACAAATAGAGAAATTGAGTTAGAAGCCGAAAATGGCTCAATATTTAAAGTCATTGGGAAACGAGTCAAGAAGTATTTGGGTATTCCAAAATATGTCATTATCCTAGAACTGACTTACCTCAATGAACCATGATTGAGAGCTATCATCATCGAGCCGTGACGTTAAAACAAGCGCTTCTTAGGAGGCAATCCAAGCATCCACCTTTATTTTAGTTTTTTTCTCTTTCTGCTACTTCTTGTTTTTGTTAAAGTTTGTAGGTAGGAAACAAACTAAGAGGGTTGGAATGTTTAGAAGGAATCAAGCTATTTATCCTCAAGTAACAGGAAAAATGCACTCGGTGAAGTGCACTTTGCACAACCATCGCCTATCAAAACAAATTCTCACTCCAACTTTCCAACCCACATGCACTGGGTCATGCAAACGCACACCATGATGTGCGCGTTGCATCCCATTTTGCATATTGGTAGGCAGATCATTGGCAATCTTGATGAGGTTATGGGACCAATAATACAACCCAAGGTGTGAATCGCACTCTCCTTTATGCGCGTCGCACTCTTGTTCGCACCTTCAACCAGATCACTGGCATTGCATATATTTATTTGGCATGACTTGCAACGGCTAGGGCATTTCACCCCTGTACTTATGCACATCGCACACTATTTTGTACGTCAGCAGGCAGAGCACTGACAACACCTTTATTTTGATCGATAAATGTGATGGCTAGGGTGTTTCTCCCCTTCCCTTATGCACGTCACACCTCACTCCAGGGAGTACTCCTCATCTAACATTTATTTCATTAGGGACAATATTCCATTTTAGTTTGGGGGTGTTGGGTATCAGTGTGGAATTTGTTTTAATTGTCAAAATGTTGTCTTACATTGCTTTAGTTTTGGTCGCCATGTTAATAGAGTAGTGTAGTTGAATAAACTCCAAGGATTTTCTTCATATCACGGTTCTTTCCCAAGGAGCAAATTGTTTTCTTTTATTTATTTTTGTTTATTTCTTTTTTGTGTCAAAATGGGTTGGTATTTCCCTATGATAGATTGAGAGGTGACTTTCTTAATAAAAAATGCCAAGTTTTAGTTTAAAATTGAGTCCGTATTTTGCATGTCTCAAAATGGGACCAAAAAAAAAATTCCTTGGTAAGAAGTTTTCACAAATTGAAGGAAAGAGGGAAAATGATTTTGAGTAAAGCATTCTCCTGTAATAACTTGCACATTCCCCATTTGTCCTGATCGATTCACAAACGAGTGTGTAAAAGAACTCAAAATAGCTTGTCGAAAGTCATTTGTCCCAATTAATTGCGAGACTAATTATGAAATTCTTTTGTTGTGATGCTTTGTGTGGTAAGGTTGTACTTCGTTCTTGTGTGTATGTGTTGTGTATAACTTTCACCGAATGTGATTCAAAGTGAAATCCTAGATGTAACCTAGCTTGGAAGATGACCTTATGCCCTTTTTGACTAGTCACTTCACCCAAATTAACTTACCTTTACTTTGATCCTAGTAAGCCCCTTTGAGCTTGTGACCTTTCTTTGGCACTTTGTTTGATACCTTGACCCTTTTAGGAACATTAATTTTTGCACTCATCCTCCCTACTGGCTCGAAAGTGAAATGTAGGCTAAAAGCCTAAGTTTGGGTGGAGGGGGAAATTAAAATGATAACATAGCCAAAGCCTAAGTTTGGGGGTGTATGTAGTAATGTGGAGAAAAAAAAGGATGCATTTCAACTCAAGGTAGCACCATATGCCTAAAATGAAAATTGCTTCCAAATGTCCAATGAAATGAGCAAATTGAAAGAAAAGAAGGACTTAGTGCTACCATGTTAGGCCCCCAGGCTACCCCATAGGCGTAACACGGGACCGGAGACCAAAAATTACCCAAGTTAACCCTTGGTCATAACATACTCAAACATTCTTATGAAAATATAGCAGAAGCATACTAAGTGAAGACAGGCAACCATAACTAAATAAGAAAAAAGTCTAAGATGTACGAAATCCAAACACGGAATACAAGTCTATCTATGACTGAAGCATCTAAACTGTCATAAGAGTTGATGGTACAAGACCCCAACTAACTCGAGAATCTGAAAGAAAGGTAAACAAAATAGCTAGACTAATATTAGTCCTCGAAGGACGAGAACTCACCAACCACTATCTGAATATCCGGCATCATCTAGCCACGATCTTGGGAGAGAGACTGAATCTACATCATCAAAAGGATGCATCAAAAGATATGCATCAGTACTATAGGATGTACCAAATATATGAGATATGAAAAATCTGAAGTAAACATGTTATATATACTTTAAAACTGAAATCATGTTATGATAGCAAAATCTGGAACGCAAAGGACTCAATGCAATATCATAGACAAAATATACTTGAAAACTATAAGTAATAGTATAAGTTCTAAAATTTGAAAGCATAGAGTCAATGCAATAAATAATATGAAACTATTTCTGTGGGAGGTTCTCTAACCGACAAAGACCATGTGAGCTACATGGAATCCGATATATCCTCCCCATTGAGAGGATCCAATATACCTTGCCAGGGTATAAAGGCATAACTAATGTGATCATGGTGTTTGATGCCCACAGAGGGGACTTAAAAAACCTATGGTGGCACGTAGTTCTGGGTTATACAAGAGGTACGCTAAACCCAATCCAACTTGGTGCTCAATACTACTCCCAAAACATACTTATAGCTCAATTTGTACTTGTGACATATCTAATGTCAAATCTGTTTAAAAAGCATAAGGGTAAATCTAATACCAAGCAATTTACATAGCTTAGGTAGACATATCTAGATGCCAAACTTTTCATAAAACATAGGGACATATCTAATGTCATTCAATTCATACTTCAAAATCCTTAAGACTTAGCATAGCCATCATTCAAAACATATTTTTCTTTCTAAATTCATAACTTGAAGAATTATGCATGTAATTTTAGGAGAATAGAGGCCATGTTATCTAAACATGCCAATTTTTGCCTGAAAATATACAAATCAATGGAATCATGCTAAAATTCATCATCAACATATGGGGTTTTGAAATTATACAAGGAATCTTAATTAAAACATGGGTAATGAATGAGAAATCATGAATTGATACCTTAAAACAAAACCCATAAGTTTTCCCCAATTTGGGTAAGAACCCTAATTTCATACTTTCATAAATCAAAGAAAAAAACATGGGGTTTTGGGCATAAGGTGAAAGGAACCCCTTATTAAATACTCACATACCTTATTGAAGCTTTCTTGATCTAAGATAAAAAGAAATGGAGGCTTGAACTTGGAACTTGATACTTAGATCTTGAAGGAGTTCTTTTCCTCTTTTGGTAGATGAATGAGGACTAATGAAAGACTTAAGCTATTAGGAGTAGAAACCCTACTAAACGTCGCCAAAACAACCTCACTAAATAGTTAAAAGGGTGGGTAATTATAAAAACACCCCTGAGATTTAATTAAAGAAAATCTGTTAAAAATCTCAGATTCAGGAATCACGGGTGCAATCCATGAGACGTAGACTGAACCACCACTCGTAGTTTTCACTAGTGGTTCCTTGCCCAACTGATCAACTGCAAAAGGTTTTATATGATTCAATAAGATGGACCATAGTTTGAACTATGGTATGTAGACCAATTCATAGTTCTTGGAGAATTTGGCAGACCTCATATCAAGTTCCACGAGTTAGCAGGATGATCAATAGTTCAAACTACGGGTCGTAGAAGCCACTCGTGGTTCTTTGGGAAACTGTCAACCCTCTTATCTGATTTTATGAGTCGACAGGATGGGCCGTAGACTGAACCACAGTCTGTAGGACAAACTTTTAGTTCTCAGACCAGAGACTGAACCAGCAGATACATAGAACGGGTTTATTCCATGGCTTATGGTCCAAACCACGGCCCGTGGTTTGGACCCGTAATTCCTGAGATGAACAAATTTTTTAGATTTTCTATGTTTGAAAGCTAGATCGAATTTTGGAGTGTTACAATATCTCCCCCTTGGGATCATTCATCCTTTAATGAAGACTAAGCAAGGAAAACTAGAGAGGAAACAGCCCAACCAACCAACAAAACATAAAACTTACGGATAAACATGAAAACTGGGCTTTTCAACATAAAACATGATTGAACTAACTTTGGAAAACATGAATGCATGCTAGGATCATGAAAGAAATTGATGGACTAATACCTCAAGCTGAAACTGAGTCAGAAGCAAAGAGATGAGGGTACTTGGCTCTTATGGCTGCTTCTGCTTCCCAAGTAGCTCCCTCAACTAGCTGATTTCTCCAAAGGACCTTCACCGAAGTGACTTCTTTGTTTCTCAACCTCCGAGTCTGACGATCAAGAATCTCCATGGGAACTTCCTCATAAGTGAGTCTATCCTTTACACTCACATCTTCCAAAGGAACAATCAAGATTGGATCACCAACACACTTCTTCAACAAGGAAACATGTAAAACCTGATGAACCGCTTCTAAATCATATGGCAAATCCAACTCATAAGAAACACTACCAACTCTCCTCAGAATCTGATAAGGACCTATATAGCAGGGACTAAGCTTCCCTTTCTTGCCAAATCTCATCATACCCTTCATAGGTGACACTTTCAAAAATGCCCAGTCATCAACCTCGAACTCCAATTCTCTTCTCTTCACATCAGCATATGATTTATGTCGACTTTGAGGGGTCTTCAACCTCTCTCTAATGGTCTAAACCTTCTCCATAGTCTTATGAACCAAATCTGGACCAATCAAAGCTGCCTCACCTACCTCAAACTAACCAATAGAAGATCTACTCCTCTGTCCATAAAGTGCCTTATAAGGAGCCATCTGGATGCTAGAATGGAAGCTATTATTATAGGCAAACTAGATAAGAGGTAAGTGATCATCCCAACTACCTTTTCAATCAATCACACAAGCTATCAACATATCCTCCAAAGTCTGAATAGTACGCTCTGCCTTGCCATCCGTCTATGGGTTAAAAGTTATGCTAAGCTTAACCTTAGTACCAAAAACCTTCTGAAATGATCTCCAAAACTGAGATGTAAACTGAGTACCCCTGTCTGAAATGATGGACAACGGAACACCATGCAATTTGACTATCTCACGAATGTAGAGTCTGGCATAATCCTCGGCTGAATCTATAGTCTTGACAACCAAGAAGTGGGCTGATTTAGTCATCCTGTCGACAATCACCCAAAAATAATCGTGTTGCCTTAGAGTATGAGGCAAACCAATAATGAAATCCATATTGATCGCTTCCCACTTCCAAGTAATAAGATCAATATCCTGAGTCAAACCACCCGGTCGCTGATGCTCTACCTTTACTTGCTGATAGTTGGGACACTTATCCATAAAACCTGCTATGTACTTCTTTATGCCATTCCACCAATAGACTTCTCGTAGGTCACAGTACATCTTGGTAGCACCGGGGTGAAAAGAATACCTGGAGCTATAAGCCTCTGTCAAAATCCATTATCTTAACCCATCTACGTCAGGAATACACAATCGACCCTGATATCAAAGCAGACCATCTCCCCATTGGGAGACAACCTCTACCTTTTGATAATGGACTGCACCCTTCAACTGATACAAAATAGGGTCATTATCTTACTTCTCCTTCACTTCAGCTACCAAAGATTATTCGGAACCATTCTGAACAATAACACCAGCTTCTGTCGAATCCATAAGGCAAACTCCTAGTCGAGTAAGTCGATGAACATCCTTAGCTAATTCCTTCTTTTTGTCCTCGACTGAAGACACACTACCCATGTACAACCTACTAAGTGCATCCGCTATGACATTGGCCTTACCCGAATGGTAAAGCACACTCATATCATAATCCTTAAGAAGATCAAGCCATATCCTTTGATGAAGATTCAATTCCTTTTGAGTGAACACATACTGAAGACTCTTATGATTGGTGAATACATCCACGTGAATACCATACAAGTAGTGTCTCAAAATCTTCAAAGCAAAAACCACGGCCGCCAACTCAAGATCATGAGTAGGGTAGTTCTTCTCATAAGTCTTAAGTTGTCTAAAAGAATAAGCAATCACCTTACCACGTTGCATCAAAACACAATCCAAACAAATCCTGAAAGCATCATAATACAAAACAAAGTCATTTAGGCCCTCGGGTAGAGCAAACACTGGGGTTGTGGTCTATCTAGTATTCAATTTCTGAAAGTTCTTCTCACATAGATTAGATCACTGAAGTTTAACCCTCTTCTGAGTCAGACAAGTCAATGGGGAATCAATGGAAGAAAACCCTTCCACAAATCTCCTGTAGTAACCAGCCAAACCTAAAAAGTTTCCAATATCATACGGGAAAGTGGGTCTAGGCCAGTCATTTACTACCTCAATCTTTTGAGAATCAACCCGAATACCATCTCTAGTCACAATATGACCCATAAAAGCAATAGACTACATCCAAAATTCACATTTTCTAAGCTTAGAAAATAATTGTCGGTCCTTGAGAGTTTGCAACACAACTCTTAAATGGTCTACATGCTCCTCCTCACTTTGAGAATAGATAAGAATATCATCAATGAAAATAATCACAAACATATCCAAATACTGCTTGAACACACGGTTCATACAATCCATAAAGGTTGCAGGAGCATTTGTTAGTCCAATAGACATAACCACGAATGCATAATGACCATATCGAGTTCTGAAGGTTGTCTTTGGAATGTCACACTCTCGAACACAGAGCTGATGATAACCGGATCTAAGATTGATCTTGGAGAAGTAACTGGCACCCTGAAGCTGATCAAACAAGTTATCAATACTAGGAATGGGATACTTATTCTTGATTGTGACCTTGTTCAACTGACGGTAGTCGATACACATTCTAAGGGAACCATCTTTATTTCGCATGAATAAGACATGAGAACCCCATGGAGAGATGCTGGGTCAAATAAAACCCTTATCAAAGTGGTCTTTCAACTGACCTTTCAACTCTGTGCATCTGATTACTTTCAGTTCTTGCTTTATTTCATAAACTGTTTCTTTAAGCTAACTTGCAGGTGAGTCGACTAGTGCATAGCCACAGTTGACTTGGTGGTAAGAAATTTTCAATTCACCCCCCTCCCCTCTTGACTTTCAGTAAGTACCCCACATTGATGATGTGCTCACTCTGAAGCACCACTAGAGTTTGGAAAATAAAGCTTTGGAGACATCATGCAATGATCTCAATCCAATCCCACCTTCATCTTTAGGCAAACACAGTCTATCCCATGTTACCCAATGCTTATTCTTTCCCCCAGTTGTATTACCCCACATGAACTTAGTAAATATTCTGTGTAGCTGATTAATAACTCCTACAGGTGGGTTCATGGCTGATAAAAGGTAAATAGGTATGGATTGAAGAACATGTATTATCAACACATATCTTCCTCCAAAGGAGAGGATCCTATTCTGCCATGAATTTATTCTCTTGTTCACTTTCTTGATCAACTCCTCAAAGTTGGTCTTGTTCTTCCTTCCATAAAAAATAGGGCATCCAAGGTATATGAATGGAAAGATTTCTTGTCTTATCCCTGTAACCCTCCTTATGTTGATATAAATTCCTATAGGAACATTTTCATGCAAGTAGAAGAAACTCTTATCAAGGTTAATCATCTGTCCTGAGATCTTTTCATAGTTTCTTAGAACCCTCGTCATTTTATTTATAGATCCTTTCTGGCCAGAGCAAAATAGGATGGTATCATCTACATAGGATAGGTGATTCACTTGTGGGCTCCATTTTTTAATCCCATACCCTTTGAAATCATGTTCCTTATATAAGTTGTTCAGATTCCTTTATAGTACCTCAGCTGCAATTATGAAGACAGTGGGTGAGATAGGTTTTCCTTGCTTTAATCTCCTTGAGGATTATAAGCGTATACTAGTACTTTTTTGATTATTTTTATGTGTATTTTTTCTTTAATTCCATTAATCTTTGCTTTCAACTTGTTTTTTTTACTTTTTTTTATTTCTCAGCAAGTTATTGATGAAGATGATCAGAAGTTGAAGGGTTTGAAGGCTGAGTATGGTGATGAAGTGTATCAAGCCGTGATAACTACCTTATATGAGTTGAATAAGCATAACCCCTGTGGTAGGTGTCCATTACCTAAATTGTGGAATACTAAGGAAAGCAGAGCTGCAACAACTACTGAAGGAGTTTTCCACATACTGAGAATGTTTAATCAGCATAAGAGGAAAAGACACTCCAGTTAGGTCTATGCGTGAAGGCGGTGTTAAAATGGGTTAAAGTCTCACAATTGTTGAGGAATGGATGGGTGATTTGCTTATATGGACTTGGACAATTTTCTTCGTCCATTTGCATTCTCAATGTCAATAGACCATGTTGTACTTCCCAGAATCTCGGTATAAAGTTCAGCACAAAATGGTAAAATCTTATAGATGTTGGTTAAGATATTTTTGTATCCTATTAAGTGTGATTTAGTTGTATTCATCACCTGAAACATAATTTTCATTACCTCAATTGGACACAAATGTGGTATGTGCAGCTTGACATCCTGTACTAAATTGATAGAAAAATACCAGAAGCAGGGGAGTGTAAAGCTTATTCAATCTCACCTATATGAGCACCGCAAATACCCCAAAACTTTGACAATACTGGTCTAAGTTGGATTAAGTGTTCATCAAAGGTCCTAAGTAGAAGTTACTGATAGATTGCACAAATGGAAATAAAATTAGGAATTTTCTGTCGTCATTGTAGACTACAGAAATTATGGCTTCACTGAAATCCCCTACCAAATATGCCCACTCAAATACCCTCGCGACAATGCATTATAGGGATTTTGTTGGAGCCTCAACACAAAGTAATGAAAATTTAAACCTTGTAGGCTCCTGATAAGTGAAACTAAACATGACAAAAGAAGAACCTCTAGGATCAAACACGAAGCTAGTGTCATCAGGCAAAGAATAAAGTGCATCGAGGAATTTATCAAGTTGTTATTGTATACGAGCACCGACGATAACATAGCAAGACAAACAAAATATAACTGATTCAAAAAATTATGGACTCTCCACTACAATTTTAACTACTTCTACAGCTGGAATAGTCTCGATAAGTTGCTACCCTTTGATGTATGCATACATGAACCAAGATCAAATGGGAAGTTGAATCTGATGTCATCAGGTGGAAGTTGATACAAATTTACAACTTTATTCATAGATGCAGAGTCCACTGGTATCAATGGTAGCTTAATATTGATCAACTTAGTTTCACTTTAAAGAGAACAAATGCTGAACACTTTAGTTTCAATAATTATTGAGATGTCCTCCTCTGATTTCATGGCGACGGCATCACGTGAAACATCTAATTTGGCTAAAGGAGCTATCAATGAGTCAGTAAGTTCAATTTGGCTTGGCGTGAATCTCATTGAGGATTTTTATTAAACACTTTTTATTCAGAAATTTCATACTCATCTGTCTCTACTAAAACGATAACCACACATCCCATCATCGTTGTGAAGGGGGCGAGGTTCTAAAAAATAGAGCAATAATTTCATTGTAAAATGCTTCCAATCATAGTATTGTTTGTTGTGATATAGCTAATTGAACCAAACGAGTGCATTGGCTTCAAGGTAGTGGTAGGGGAGAGATAGCCAGTACTTCTCGGGAAAACCAAGAAAGTTAAAGTAGCATTCAGCCAGAAAAATCCATCTCTCTGCATCGCTGAACCAATCTAGTACCACCAGTTCCATGGAGTTCGAAGGATGACAGGACCAATGTAACAAATGCTACTCCAATACTAAAATATGAAACATGGAATATAAATTGATAGAACTAAAGCTATTACAAAAAATAAAAATACTCGAAGATAAGGATAGAAATTATAGAAGAAGGGGGTGAGAAACCATAAGAATAGATGACTAACAACATTTAATACCTATTTTCCCTGACCCACTGGTATTTAAGTAGTATTCCTAACCCGATACTTTGCTAATTTCCAAAAACTATCCTCCACTTTGGCCGAGTTCATAACAATCCCAAATCCATAATTTTCAAATCGTGTCTCTGTGTCTACTCAGAGAACTTCTGTTCAAATTTTGTATTTGTCTTAAAAGATTCATTGAATATTAACAAATTATTAATTTACAACTCAGTAACTTAAATAAATTAGAATCCCAAATCCATAAGTTTCAAATCGTAGCTCCGTGATGACTCAGGGGTCTTGGGAAGGTGGTTTCTGGTAGCATCACTACTTCCCTCTTTTTCTCTTCTTTCTGTTTGACAATAATCTTTACCAGGTTTTGTTGTTACTGTTTTAATCTCATTATCATAGGTGGGTATAATATGAAGCTTATGTGTTCCTAGACTTTAAGTTAATATGTATAACAATAACTTGGGCCATAACTGAAATTTTGGATCTACCCTTGCTCATTATGTGAGAGTCGATTTAGGTAGTGATGTCAAACGAGGGTATTGTGATTCCATTGAACAGAGTTTTTCAATTGCATTAAGATCAACAAAAAAAGATAAACTTTTGTTGTTTTGGATACTTCTATTAGGTTGCTTCTTATTTGTGGTGATGGAAAGTTTAGAGCCCAATGCACGCTTCGTGACAAGGAGTACATATTGGACTCTAAATCTAGAGCATAGAATTTGAAATCCCATTTTTATACAATGCATACGCTGAATAATGCAAAAGAGGGTCAAAATAAACCGTTAGATCAAATAATTTACTTATTGGGAGAAAATGTCAATGGCCATATTTAGGCATAATTATGCTTTCACTCTTGTAGAACACAAAAGCATTGTTTATTCATATTTAAATCCATAAATGAGACACATATTTGTTGTTACGGGTTTTAGATTATTTGTAGCAGGGACAATGTAGTTTACATTGTTTTGTTATCATTTCTCTGCTGTAATTTTGCAAAAAAATAAGTTTATCATCAAGCTACTCTTGTTAATTTCATAATTTGTTCCTTTTTTGTTTGTGGCATTGGTTGTTATATGTGGTCAACTATATAGCGGGGAATCAATAGTTGCATCAGTTAGATCTATCGATGAAACATCATTTCATCTTAGTCGCAACCAAAGCTATGCGAACATTTAAGGCAAATAATCAAGGGGCAATGAAGGTGCCCGTGGAGGTTTGTTAGTTTTGAGTGCTATAAGTGGGCTACTTGATTAACGGCGAGGGAATTTTTTTGACCAAAATGAGATGGAGGGTATAGTCATCCTATGAGAAGTCGATGGACATTTGGTAGTTTAGCAACATCTACACCATGGTACATGAAGCACTTATATGTACAGTGTTAGCAAATAAAAATTGTATTATAGTTCAGAGCATAATTATGTAATGTAGCTATTGTTTGCATATTTATGAACATAGCTACGGTTGTTGTATCAGGCAAGTATCTGCATGTACTGTATCACATTGCATAGTTTTTCCTAGAAAGAAATAACTTAACCATATTAAAGTGACAAAAATTTAAGATCATAGATGTTAAGTTTATATGATAATATTTGTC
The DNA here is from genome assembly GCA_003996215.1 of Jaltomata sinuosa. Taxonomy (NCBI): domain Eukaryota; kingdom Viridiplantae; phylum Streptophyta; class Magnoliopsida; order Solanales; family Solanaceae; genus Jaltomata; species Jaltomata sinuosa. The sequence continues at coordinate 156,353 of QJPP01003269.1, read as the reverse complement.
ATATATTGTTTAGATTGGAGTAGACACCTGATGCAAAATAAGATTGTGTTTGGTATGGAGGAAAATATTTTTGGGAAAATATTTTCCTAATTTCTTGTGTTTGGTTGGTCAAAAAAATTAGAAAATATTTTCTTTAGCAAAACAAGTTCCTTGAAAATAAGGAAAATAACTTCTCTAATGAAAATAGGGAAAACATGTCCCCACCCTTACAACACTCCAATCCCACTCTCACGCCACTCCACCCCCCTACTCCCCACCCCTTACCTCCACCCCGATCCCTACTCCACATATTTTTTTAAAAATATATTTTATATATTGATTAGTTTGGAGCAGATATAACATGCGTATTATGTGTTTATCAAGGATATTTTTTGCCAGTTGTCCCTTTGGACGGTTATTTGCAACTTATGGACTTTTTTAACCACGATATAAATATATCTTATGAGAAAATGTTAGAGTTTAGACCACGGTCCAAAATGTTGTCAGTTATTGCAAACATCAAGATTGAACAAACATTAGATATTCTAGCAAAACAAGCACATCATCCTCCATATGTACTACAATCCTGAAACTACTACAACAACAACAGACCCAGAATAATCTCACACAGTAGCGTCTGGAGAGGATAGAGTGTATGCAGACCTTACTTTTACCTCAAAGGCAGAGAGATTATTTCCGATAGATCCTTGTCTCAACGAAAAATAGCCCAAAGTAGTCTAGAAAAAGAAGTAACATAAGCATAAAAAATATCAGATAGTAACAAAAAAGCAGATAGTAATCGGACGATAACTACAACAAAATAAAATGAAACTGTTAAGCTAAAATTGTCAACCATTCTATAAATATAGCCATCTGTTGTTCATAATCAACATATCACATTGAAGTCCAACATAATCAACTTATTGTTCATACAACAGCTAGATATCTTCCCAGAACAAAGCAAGTCTAGTATAAAAACTTTTGTCAAGGGAACTGATGACGTCCAAAAACACTCTCCCATAAGAGGTGGTAACGATCATCGTACAAATAATAAATATATCCAACGGATGTCGGAGTCATATCCACAGAGATTAGAGTGATGATTCGCTAAGAAATCATCGAATAGTAATCACTAAGGTTAGTCAATATTCAAACAACCAAAAGTAAAAGTTGGGGGAAAAGGAATGTGAATTAATGTATCAATTTCAACACAAGAGTAGTGTAAACACGACTTATTTATCAATGAGAATGAAGACTAGGGGTATGTTTCCGATGGGATTCTACAATGGGTTAGGGACTTGAATAATTATGCAAACTCTCGATTAAAGGTATGAGTAGCATTGGTTCAAGCTATATTTGATAGTCTTTCGACCCTCCAAATATATGTAATATGGTCTTTTCTCAAGCACCATAGCTTTACATTAAACCAACCAATTCAATGCTTGGGGGAATCACACTATTTCTAGCTTAGATTCTTAGATGGAGATTTCCTTCGATTAAACTATTTCTAGCCATAATGTAAGGTCTAAAAGCCAAATTTCCACTATTGAGTTCCTATCCGAATTATGAACTCCTCTTTCAAGCAAGAACACAATTAAGAAAACTCAATCAATATTTGCAACCATCAATTTTATAATTAAACCTTGAAGAATTCAATAGATCCATACCAATTCATCAATTATAAGCGCAATTAATCAATACCCACAACCAAATTCAAATACCCATCATGTACATACCCCTAGACAAGAAATTTAGTTGCTCATATTAAGGAAATAATAAGATATACCAAATGGGTTATCCATAATTCCATTCATAATCAAAGCTAATCTCCAAATCAAAGCTCAAATCCTTTACAAATGGTGATTTCAATTGGGAAAGATGAAGAGAGAAGAGTGTACTCTGAATATCTTCCTTGGGGAAAATTGCAAAGCAACGGGTACCCAGTAGGCATCATAGGCCGACTAAGAGTATATAAGATATAAAAGCAGTATAAAGCAGATAAGAAGAAAGTAGTCACAGAAGCAAACAGATGAAAGCGCATGGAAGGTAGCAAACAGATGAAAGACAAAGAGAAAACAAGAATACTACGCTAGACACAAAAGATATAGCACTAAACACAGGTGAAAGAATAGAGAACACACCTAGATCCTTCCAACAATATTATATACAAAGAGTTTAAGAAACATGGTGGTAAATCGGTAACCTCAAATAAAAGGGGAGGAAGGAAAGCAACTAAATATGATCATCCTTGAAATACAACTCACAAAGTAGGGATAATCCAACAATAACCCATAAGTAGCTATAATATGAACAGGTACTATGACAAGAGCGAATAAACTAATTCTATATACAGTCCAAACGGGTGTCCATATACCCGAGGAAAACATACAAGTGAAAACAAACCCTCTGGAATCCCATACTACCGGAGGGCACACTCAAAAAATAGCAAACAAGGGTGGAACAGAACAAAAAATGCATGATATTGTATGATATGCTCAGAAGTGTCAGTGGTACCGTATGCACCTCCTCCAGTGCCCATAGACTCAGCAGGTAGGACTCATGGAAGGCTTCCCCCGTATACCTCTACTACTCCATATACTCCTCCTTCAGTGCTCTCGTCATGTAACCCCTAGTCCAGATCGACAAGGTCCATGGAGGTCTCCGCGACCACATACAACTCTCAATATCTCAACAACCATGCCCTGAATCTATCTGGGTCTAAAATCAGTAGAAAAAGTCATGTCTAGGGCTCCGACCCAACCGAGCCAAGTATCGTATCAAAATTAGTAGTAAATCAAATTTAGTACTTTGGCCTAGCCGAGTCTAAAATCAGTGAGAAAATCATATAAAACCTCTTTTACTCCAAGAAGATCCATAACCAGCTTAAATCTATTTATAGTCATTTATCAGAAAACGGGCCCTTGGGGCCATGCAAAGTAAGAAAGTTGGTGATAACTTAGCCCACATCCATAGTAGTAGTAAAATAAAATGCAGAAAACCCTTTTTCATGATAATGATGATATGATCGCAAACAATCAATAGCCCAATGGCTCACAATCAACCTATCAGCCCTGCACAAGCTCAATTTTCTCTACAAGATAGATAACCAGTTCCATAATCACAAATCGATGTCCAAGACTCACGGACATTCCTAAATATCCCACCACCTATGGTCAGAAGGAAAATACAAGGCCACATGGGGCCACAATGGTAACACTACAAAATGAGACTAATTACTAAAATAAATGTATGAAATAAGGTGGATGGAAAGAAAGCGGACAAGGTCAGGGGTGCCAACCTAGTAAACCCAACTCAAAGATGCTAAATAATACAATTGTAGTCTATATACACAAATTCTAAGGTAGGGAAGCCGTAACCTACCTGGCATCCGACAAATAGCTGCTGGGAAGCCAAAGCCTAAGCCCAAACTACTCCGAGAAGCTCCAAACAGCTAACACACTATCAAGAACATAATCTACGCATTAAAACAAAGCTAACAATACCCATATTGCTAAAAGTTTAGCCAGGTTAAAATTTGATTAAAAGCGGACCCAAAGGCCTCACAAACTGAAACTGGAAACGAATATTACTACAATGCTCCCAACACTGCTTGGAGTACATGCTCAAAAATTGAGCGGAAATTAATCATCGCAAGGGCTCAAAACATCCCACAGAATATCAAAATCAAAGAGGAAATTTAGATGGAGAATTTACGAAATTTAAAGAAGGAAACATACCAATTAGAAGTCGAAAAATGATCACGGACTAGAAATTAATTACCAAAAGGATTTAGAATGGACCAATGCTGAATTACGAGATTGGGAGCTCAATAGGTATGGAGGAAAAATATTTGGGGAGTGTTGGAAATAAAATGAGGAAGGATGCTAGCTTATAAACTGCTAGCCACCTAGGCACAGGCGGGGCACAGGGCCCGCAGGTGCGCCATTGCCACATCGAGCAATGAGGCATAGGCTCCCCCTGCCAAAGCTTCCAGGCTATGCAGGCGTAACACCCGAGTGTAGTCATGACAGCGCAGGTGCGGCCAAGGCACCTACAGATGTGCCATGCCAGAAGCAGCCACAACCAGCTACAACACAACCCAAAAACAACTTGGATGGACCCTCGAAAAGCATCTGAGGTCACGCACACACAAATGAACTATGCTACTCAACTAAAAGTGGCATTCAAAATTCAATAAAACTGACAAAAATCCAAACAAAGGTCGATTTGATGAAAAGTGGGCCGCACGCCCAAAAACCAACCTTAAGACAACTTTTCCAAAACGAAACCCAATAGCCCAAAATGAATCTGAAAGCCTTGGGGCCTGAACCAATGGTCCCTCTAGCCCAAAATCCACATTCTGGAGCTAACAACACTAATGGAATTTCCATCCGAGCCCGTCTTCTCTGAATGTTGACTAATATCAAACTTCCAAGTTCAACTGGCCAGAAAACACAAAAAGCAAGATAAACTCAAATCGAATGCTCCTAGATCCCGGCCAAGGGTCCAACTAGACCAAAATCCACACTCCGGAGCTAATAGAACTATTGGAATTAAATTCTGAGCATGTTTGCTAAGAATGGTGACTGATGTCAATGATTTCCTAAGTTTAAGCTCTAAAACAGGGAAACATCCATAAAGACCAAATGAATGGCCTAGATACCAAACCATCAGTCACAGCATGTCATAAATGACTTGGGGCCGATACACTCAAGATCTAAAAGTACAAAGAAGGCAAAAATGCGGGAATGACTGGAAGGGTCATTACATGATCCACTACTAAAAAGGACTTTCGTCCATGAAATCCAAGAAGAAGGGAGTACCTGAAGTCTTAAACAACTGCAGATACTTAGCCTACATCTCTCTCTCAGTCTCCCAGGTTGCCTCCTTGACAGAATGGTTCCTCCACTTAATCTTAACCACAGGAATCTCTCTAGACCTCATTCTCCTGGCATCTTTGGCTAGAATGGCTACTAGATCCTCAACAAAAGTTAAACTCTCATCCAACTGAATTGAATCCCACTGCAACACACGCGACTCATCCGAAACATACTGCCTCAACATCGATACATGGAAGACTGGGTGCATAGCTGAAAACATAAAAGGTAAGGCTAACTGATAAGCAACACTACCAACCCTCTAAAAAATCTTAAACGGCCCAATATACCTACGGCTAAGCTTGCCCCACCTACAGAATCTCATCACGCCCTTCATGGGCAATACCCAGAGGAATACCAGGTCACCAACACTGAACTCTAAGGCACGAAGTGTACAATCTCCGTAGCTCTTTTTCCTACTCTGGGTTGCTCGAAGTCTGTCCTAAATCACTCGAATTCTTTCTAAGGAATCATAAAGAAAGTCTGTACTCTGCGGCTTGGACTCCAAACCATCGAACCAACCCACTGGCAATCTACAATGCCTCAAAAGGCACCATTCCAATATTTGAATGATAACTGTTATGATAAGCAAACTCTGCCAGGGGAACATACTGATCCTATAAACCTCCAAACTCAGGAATATAGGCCCGTAACATGTCCTCCAGGACCTGGATGGTCCTCTTGGACTGGCCATCTGTCTGAGATTGGAATGCAGTGCTAAGTTGAACCTCTGTACTCATCTCTCATTGAATAGTCCTCCAAAGCTGAGATATAAATTGAGTGTCGTGGTCTGAAATAATAGAAGCTGGGACCCCATGCAAATGAACCACCTCACAGAGATAAATCTGAGCAATCTCTCTGCACTATATAAATAATAAACCATCAATAAGTGTGCAGACTTAGTCATCCTGTCAATAATAATCCAAATAGAGTCAAACCCTACAAAAGTACGTAGCAATCGTGCTATGAAATCCATAGTAATCCTTTTCCACTTCTGCTCAGGAATGGTAAGTCTCTACATTAATCTACCAGGCCTCATATGCTCGAACTTGACCTGCTAACATTTCAAGCACTGAGATACAAAATTTGCTATGTCCCGCTTCATACCACTCCATTAGTAAAGCTTCCTTAAATCTCTATACATCTTATTTGTACTCGGATGGATGGAATACCTAGAACAATATGCCTCACGGAGAATCAACTGAATCAAATGCTTAACCCTTGAAAGACCAAGGCATCTACCAAACCTCAAGGCACCATCAGAATCTAAGGTAGCCCTACTGTCCTCACCTCGAATAACCTGATCATGAATATTACATAACTGATGATCCTCAAACTGACGCTATTGAATCTGATCAACCAAGGTAGAACAAACCTCAATACTGGCAAGAACTCTGCTGGAATTCGACAAGTCAAGTCTAACCAAATAGTTAATCAAGGACTGGATGTACAAGGCCAATGGCCGCTCTGAAACTGAAAGAGAAGCTAAACTGCCCAAACTCACTGTCTTCCGGCTTAAGGCATCCGCTACCATATTTGACTTGCACGGATGGTACAAAATAGTGAAGTCATAGTTCATCAGTAACTTAATCCATATTTGTTGCCTAAAGTTTAGCTCTCGTTAAATCATGATGTACTGAAGACTACGGGGATTGGTGAAAACCTCACAGTGAACCCCATATTGGTAATGCCCCCAGATCTTGAGCATGAAGACTATCGCCGCCAACTCCAAGTCATGAGTAGGGTAGTTACGCTCATGAACTTTCATCTACCTTGGCGCATATGTTATATTATGACCCTGCTGCATCAACACATAACTAATACCAACCACTAAAGCATCACAATACACTAAGAAGCCCTGACCCTCAACTGGCAATGTCAATACCAAAGCTGAAGTCAATAAGTCCTTAAGCCTCTAAAAACTATCCTCACACTGATTCCACCACTGAAATAGAATATCATTCTTACTCAGCCCTGATGGCCCACCCTAGCATTGTGACCCATGATACCACACTCATAACATGGCCCTGAAGGCCCACCCTATTGAGATGAACTCGCTGAACTGGTATGGCCACCACAGCCTAATGCCCCAGATGTTATATCTCTAGAAGACTGACCACTGTGACCCTGATCAAACTGAGGCCCACCTAAATCCAGAAGTGAAGCCTGAACTGGCCAGCTAGACTAACCCTGATGCTATTGTGGCTGATACCCTCGTCCATATGGTCCTGAACCTCTACCACCAAAGTAGGAACTACTGTAACTGCCCTGGTGACGTGGCCTCTTATCTCTATCCCCAAAATCATGATAATGCAAGTCCTCTATAGTGCATATATAGTCTGTTATAGCCAGAAATAGTTGCCCACTAGTAACTAGTATCTCAGCAGTCTATCGAAGCTCAGTTCTCAACCCCCAAACAAACTGACAAACCATGTCAGGCTCTATAGGAACGATCATAGCCCCAAATGGAGCCAACTGGTGAAAATGGGACTCATACTCAGATACGAATAAGATCCCTGCATCATCTTGGTAAACTGCTCTCTATGATGTTCATAGTCGCTCTGTGGCAAGAACTTTGCCATAAAGGCCTCATAGAACTCTCTCCAAGAAAAATGAGGAGACTGAGATGTTCTACAAGCTACCTGGGCCCTCTACCAAAGCTTAGCTGGGACCTCCAGCTGATAAGTAGTGTAACGACCCCATGAGTATCCAATAACCTATGATGATAAAGCATCTCCTCATAGGTAGATATGAAATTATAAGCATCATGTTCGGGAGCATCAGAGAACCTCGATGGAGATAATCTCAGAAACCATCCTAAAGCCTTGTACTCTGACTCTATCATAACTGGGCGAGGAGCAAGAGGCTGGGAAACTATGGTTACTGGAAGAACCTCAGTACAGGGAGTTGCAGTAGAAGGTTGCGCTCCTGAACTTTGAGCACTCAAGGCTGCCCCCTGAGTGGATGTTTGTGCTACATCTGAAGGCTGACCTTCAATAATACATAGTAACTGCAGAAGCAAACCCCTAATATCTGACGAAGGAGCTGTAGCTGAGGCTGGTACAAAAGCTGCTACTGGGCCCGGTGGCACCTGGGCTGCCCCTCTAAGACTAACTCAGGATCAAAATCAACCCTAGAAGCTCTATATGGTTTCGCTGCTCGGGTACGTCCTTAGCCTCTACCTCTACGACCACTGTGGCCCTTAGATGGAGTCAGGTGTGCTGGTGTCAAAAGCTCTCCCTCACCCACTGCCACAGATCTCATACGAGCCATCTGTGGAAGAGTGAACTAGAACAAATGAGATTCCAAGAAATCATCTAGGATAAGACGCACGAATAGAAGCAAGAAAAGATCCATGTTTTCTACAATGCTACTGTAGCCTCCCAAAGATAGAGTGCGGACATCTCCGCCCTGATTTGCAAGACTCTACTTGACATTGGCTCCTATACCGATGACACCGGTGAACCTAGGCTCTGATACCAAGATATCATGGCCTAATTTCTCAGGTTATGATGGCACCTAAAACCTCCTTGTAGGTGAACAAATTCCCGTAGCTCAGAATGATTAGTAATGAGCTACCAGATAAATAAGCATACAGAAAAAGCAATATAAGAAGAAGCAAGATAAGAAGTAGAAAAATAGAACAAAGAGATAAAATTCAAGCCCTGATAACGCTTAAACATACTCACCAAAATGGAGGTATCGACGATTGTTAAGCAAAGCACATTTATATTCTCGATGGGAGTCGGGGTCGATCCTACAGAGACCAATATAATCACGATTGAGCTAGTAAAGAATAAAAGCAACTTATTGAAGTTCAAAGAGAAAAAATAAATGATAACTATATGGGGGTTTTAAACTAAAACAATAGATAAAAGAAAATTAAATAAAAGATATATTTGATCAATGGCTTTTACCTTGCTTTCAACAAGCAAGGACAACAAGGAAGAATTGGGGATGGGAATTCAATTCACAAGACTTGCACCCAATTAACACGTAGGTAGTCTTGGTTAAAGGTAGGCCTAACCAACTCTCGACAAATAAGGCATATATCTCGTGTGTTCTCTCGAATCACCACGAGTGAGAAATAACCAACCAAATCAACTTAGGTGAGTTGGATATCTCTAGCTCCAACTCTTAGATGGGGGTTTCCAGCGGATTGAGCTATTTCTAGTGTCATACCCCAAGATTACCCCCTAGACATAACACGGGACTTAGGACCACAAGGATCACAAGCTAACCCTTGGTCATAGCATTCTCAAGCCTACATAAAGGAAACATAGCAGAAGCATCAAGGATAAAGACAACATAGCATAAGGTAGATAGTCGAGTCAAGAGATACGACACCCCCGAAGGGTTACATATGGTCTATGTCTAAAAGCCTCTAATCATAACATAAGGAGTTGCTAGGACAAGACCCTAGCTAACTCAAAGTACGGAAATGAAATCCAACAAATCTAGAAACATAGCTAGTCCTCGACCTAAGAGTACTCACCAACAGCTGTCTGGATGTGGACGGGAGACTCTAACCACGAATCTGAGGAGGTACACCTGAATCTGCATCATCAAAGGATGCAGCACAAGATATGCGTCAGTACTATAGGATGTACCGAGTATGTGAGCGATGCATGGACATGATAAATGGTTTAAGACATGTTGAGTTTGCTTTAACAATCGAAATTATATTTTAAGAGTAAAACTGGATGCAAATGACCCTTTCAAACACCATAAGTTGAAAACATGATCATAAAAAAGAGTCTGAAATCTGATTAAAAGTCAAGTGCATCTTTAAAGCATAAACCATTTCTGTGGGAGGTTCTCTAACCGACATAGACCATGTGAGCTACATGGAATCCGATGTATACTCCCCATCGAGAGGACCTAATATACCTTGCCAGGGTATAGAGGTATGACTGTGGCGTGATCACTAAAAACTAATGCCCAATAGAGGGGACTTGCAAACCTACGAGGGCACGTAGTTCTGGGACTAAGGGTACTCTCACCCGGTCCAACTTGGTTCTAAATACTACTCCCAAAACATATACATATAGCTCATATAATACTAGGCATATCTGATGCTAAAATTGTTCATAACCAGTGACATATCTGATGTCAAAACTGTTCATAACCAGTGACATATCTGATGTCAAAACTATTCATAACTGGTGACATATCTGATGTCAAAACTGTTTATAACTGGTGACATATCTGATGTCAAAACTGTTTATAACTGGTGACATATCTGATGTCATGCAATTCAAAATCATACATCTAAAGGATGTGCATAGCCATAACTCAAAATATACTTTTCCCTTTATAAATTCATACTTGAATAGGTGGGTATGCAATTTCATAAATACATAAAGGCCATGATATCTAATCATGCCAAGTTTCTCTTGAAAATATGCAATTTCATGGATTCAGACTAGAAATCAACTTTCATGCTTGGGCTTTTAAAACCAATAAGAGAATCATAATCAAATCATGAATAATCAGTAGGAAACCATGAATTTAAATATAGAAACTGATTTCATAAACATTCCCCAACTTTAGATCAAAACCCTAATTTCATAAGTTCATAATTCAACATAAGGATTGGGAATTTTGGGCACAAGGGTGAGAGGAACCCATTGTTGAAGACCCACATACCTTGGGTGAAGATAACCCACTTCAATGGAAAAGACTTAGGAGGCTTGATTTGGAGCTTGGAGAATTGAATCTTGATGAAGAACTTTTCTTCTTTTGGGAGGTGAATGGATGATTTAGGAGGAGCTTGGGGTAATAAGGGTGAAAACCCTACTTGAAATAGTCAAAAAGACCTCACTTAGGAGTTAAAAGGGTGGGGAATGACTAAAATACCCCTAGGACTTAAATAAGAAAGAGCTGGGAAATGGTCGATCTCAGGGACCACGGGTTGGTCGACGGTCTGCATCCAAGAGGACTGACCGTCAAAGGGATCCATAGTTTGACTGGAGGAGTATGGAAGCTTCTGTATCTCAGGGACTACGGGTGAAACGATGACCCATTGTCCAGATGGATGGGCCGTCCTGTAACCCGTTATTTCTGGGACCCGAAAGGGAGGTTTTTAAACTCTGAATGACGAGTCTTAGTCTAGGGTGGGATGACGGTCCATCGTCCATAAGAATGGATCGTGCTTCAACTCTTCTTCTCTGGGACTCTATTCTGGGGTTTTTGAAACTTGGACGACTAGTGCACATGACAAACCGTGGTTCTAAACCATGAACTGTCAACTGAATCGTCATCTCTGGGAACTTGAAATTTTTCTGCGATTTTAACTTAGACAGCTGAATAGGTTTCCGGGGTGTTACAATATCTCCTCCTTGGAATCATTCGTCCTCGAATGAAGACTAAACAAGTAAAACTGAGGAGAAAACAGCCCAACCAAACATCAAAACATTTAAATCAAGGAAACATCATGAAAACTGAACTTCTCAACTTGTAAACATGATAAACTAACTTTGTAAAACATGGATGCATGCTAGAATTATAAGAGGAACTGATGGAATAGAATTAGAGGGACATACTAAGGAGGAACTAGTACCTCAAGCTGAAATCGGATTGAAAGGAGAAGGGTGAGGGTACTTGGCCTTCATGGATGATTCTGCTTCCCAAGTAGCTCCTTCAACTGAGTTGTAAAAGCTAAAGTACTATCGTGGTAACCGACTTCCGATTGAAATAAAAATTGAGCTAGTTTCATGAGACACATATGCATGCTGAAAATGTAAGAATAACCAACAGGACAGGAACTGGATATCCAACATGATAACTGGTCTGGGATGAGAGTAGGAACTCAGCTAAAACTCATATAGAACAAGCATACTCTAGAACTCATAGGTAATCGAAAGGGACACCAAACTGAGAGAAGTAGATATACAAGGAAACTATTCTCTTCTGAATAACCCTCCTACCATTTGCAACTAACAACCTCAAAGCGCACATAAAGATACTAAAGTCTGAGTCAAACTTCCTATTCTTCATGTTCAAACCTATCTTGACCAGATATATTGTATCTAGAATGTCTTCTAAGGATAGCATTCCCTCTTATCACAATGACCAACTAACCTAGGGCTCCCAACCAAAGGGTCACTAGTTGCGCAAAACAATTATCCACATGTATCTCATCACGATATTCAAGCTTATAACTATGGTCACCTTATGGTTTCGTAGCTTACCCTATTTAAGACTTCTATCCTCTTTCCTATCATATCTAGGAATCGCAAATTCAAGAACATATATAGAGGGACATACTAAACTTCCTCATCTAACTATTTCGCATGAATAATTCTTACCTGATAATTCACCCACACCTAGAAGTCAAGGTGGACAAGTACACTAACAAAGAAAAGAAATTTTCTACCTCCCAGCTAGGCTACTACAAGGCCTTCTCCCCTAAAACTTATAACAACATAAACCTGAATCATCGAAAGAAAATAGCGAGAGCATGAGCATCACGAATGAAAGACTACTGATTGATCTTGACTTACACTTAGCATGATCAAGCCACTCAAGGTAGGGCTTGGGGAATTGAGCGCATTAGGCATGAGCACTTCACATGTTGGGCACATATGATATGAATCAGTGGGGATCACCACCCCTCATCATCAAAGTAAAAGATCAAAGGGCTTTAGAATAAGGAAATCATAAGTGTGAATCATTTCAAGAATCAGGTCGGAGCATATACATGGCGTAACATGATTTGATTAGCCATTGAGGCATATCTGAGGAATGAACTGAGGAAATAGGACCGAGCATACTGAGAGACATGTGTTTACATAGATACCAACCTCAGGGCATAAAGCTGGAATTTATAGAATCGCAGGAAAGAGTAGAATCGTTGCCTGAAGCAATCACTTGCCATTCTAGAACTTGGACATTAGCGTGAATCTGAAATAGGACCATGGCGCTGACACACACGGCATGAAAAGATATCATAATGGCAGAAGTATATATAGGACGCTAGGATGGAAATAAGCTTTTGCTTACCCTCTTGACTTTGTTCTAACACCCACAAGCATCGCTACCTTAGCCTCTAAAATCTGACCGATTCTACATTCCACCATCTCCCCCTTAGGTTCATGCTACCCTAATAAGTCTATGGACCTCTCACCAACCTCTCAAAAGGACTAGGACAATTTTATCCTAACCGAACATACACTACTCAAGAATCTAGCACAAATACCTACTTCCTTCTATAGTCTAAGACCCTCTTTCACCTAAAAATCTTGGCCTCAACCTTTCTATCTCATAGAAGGGTTGTACATATCACACTCAATAACTTCCAACCTATACCTTGCAAAGACATGTCAAGCTTACATGGTTCTAACTCCCAAAGATCTCTCTTTATACTACCTACCAAATCAAATACGTTAAATCCTATACCGAGAGGCTCAAAATTGCCTATCCTTCTCTAACTCACATATATATATCATGCCTAAACATTCACACTTGCTTCAACTCATCACTTAAACTCTTGCATAAACTATACCAAGCCTACCAGAAATACCACAAAACTATCATTCTCACTCTCATACTATCATCCTTTTGTTCACATCCTATACCTGGTCTATACTAGCACAAGAAGTTGCCACTCTTTAATCCACACTAAGGGATGTATCATCCCATTACCCATCTAGTAAAACACAACTCTAAATATATACTCCAATCAACTATCATTCTCCCGTCTAGGCTACCATCCTTCTGACTTCATATTTCTGGTTCTAGGTTTATTCTATTACTAATCGCTTACAATACAACATATGTCGGGTGGCAACACTACCCAAGGATCTAGGTATACATTTTCCCCTCATATGGAATAATTAGTAACAAGGTTCTGAAAGAGTATCTGAGAGCACCTCGCAAAGATATAATCTGATATTCACTACTTCGGTCACCGCAAATATGAGGTAAAGCAGGTGGAATTGGGACAACGCATAAATTTGGAGAATATATAGAGTTAAACTCTATCACACGATATTGAACATGAAAGAAGTAAAGTTTTTGCTAATACACCTCGTAGCCTTTCTCTCATAAGTGTGGCACGCTTTACACCCATGAAAGAGACTCTACTTGATGCGGCTTTCAGACACCCTAGGACTCTTGAACCTGAGGCTCTGATACCAAGTTTGTTATGCCCCAAGGTTACCCCCTAGACGTAACATGGAATTTAGGACCACAAGGATCCCAAGATAACATTTGGTCCTAGCATTCTCAAGCCTACATAAAGGAAACATAGCGGAAGCATCAAGGATAAAGACAACATAGCATAAGGTAGATAGTCGAGTCAAGAGATACGACACCCTTGAAGGGTTACATACGGTCTATGTCTGAAAGCCTCTAATCATAACATAAAGAGTTGCTAAGATAAAACCCTAGGTAACTCGAAGTACGTAAATGAAATCCAACAAAGCTAGAAACATAGCTAGTCCTCGACCTAAGAGGACTCACCAACAGCTGTTTGGATGTGGCCGGGAGACTCTAGCCACGAATCTGAGGAGGTACACCTGAATCTGCATTATCAAAAGATGCAGCGCAAGATATGCATCAGTACTATAGGATGTACCGAGTATGTGAGCGATGCATAAACATAATAAATGGTTTAAAATATGCTGAGTATGCTTTAATAATTGAAATCATACTTTAAGAGAAAAATTGGATGCAAATGACCCTTTGAAACACCATAAGTTAAAAACATGATCATAAACAAGAGTCTGAAATCTGAATAAGAGTCAAGTGCATCATTAAAGCATAAACAGTTTCTGTGTGAGGTTCTCTAACCGACATAGACCATGTGAGCTACATGGAATCCGATGTATACACCCCATCGAGAGGACCCAATATACCTTGTCAGAGTATAAAGGCATGACTATGGCGTGATCACTAAAAACTGATGCCCAACAGAGAGGACTTACAAACCTATGGGGGCACAAAGTTCTGGGACTAAGGGTACTCTCACCCGGTCCAACTCGGTGCTAAATACTACTCCCAAAACATATACATATAGCTCATATAATACTGGGCATATCTGATGAAAAAACTATTCATAACCAGTGACATATTTGATGTCAAAACTATTCATAACTGGTAACATATCTGATGTCGAAACTATTCATAACTGGTGACATATCTGATGTCAAAACTGTTTATAACTGATGACATATTTGATGTCAAAATTGTTTATAACTGGTGACATATCTGATGTAGAACTATTTATAACTGGTGACATATCTGATGTCATGCAATTCAAAATCATACATCTAAAGGATGTGCATAGCCATAACTCAAAATATACTTTTCCCTTTCTAAATTCATACTTGAATAGGTGGGTATGCAATTTCATAAATAAATAAAGGCCATGGTATCTAATCATGCCAAGTTTCTCTTGAAAACATGCAATTTCATGGATTCATACTAGAAATCAACTTTCATGCTTGGCTTTTAAAACCAATAAGAGAATCATAATCAAATCATTAATAATCAGTAGGAAACCATGAATTTAAACATAGAAACTAATTTCATAAACTTTCCCCAACTTTAGATCAAAACTCTAATTTCATAAATTCATAATTCAACATAAGGATTGGGGATTTTGGGCACAAGGGTGAGAGGAACCCATTGTTTAAGACCCACATACCTTGGGTGAAGATACCCCACTTCAATGGAAAAGACTTAGGAGGCTTGATTTGGAGCTTGGAGACTTGAATCTTGAGGAAGAACTTTTCTTCTTTTGGGAGGTGAATGGATGATTTAGGAGGAGCTTGGGGTAATAAGGGTGAAAACCCTACTTGAAATAGTCAAAACGACCTCACTTAGGAGTTAAAAGGGTGGGGAATGACTAAAATACCCCTAGGACTTAAATAAGAAAGAGCTGGGAAATGGTCGGTCTTAGGGACCACGGATTGGTCGACGGTCTGTCATCCAAGAGGACTGACCGTCAAAGGGATCCATAGTTTGACCGGAGGAGTATGGAAGATTCTGGATCTCAGGGATTACGGGTGAAACAATGACCCGTCATCCAGAAGTACGGGCCATCCTGTAACCCATTATTTCTGGGACCCGAAGGGAAGGTTTTTGAACTCTAAATGATGAGTCTCAGTCTAGGGTGGGATGACGGTCAATCGTCCATAAGGATGGACCGTGCTTTGACTCGTCTTCTCTAGGACTCTTTTCTGGGGTTTCTGAAACTTGGACGACGAGTGCACAGGACGAACCGTGGTTCCAAACCATGAACCGTCAACTAACTCGTCATTTCTGGGAACTTGAAATTTTTTTGCGATTTTAACTTAGACAACTGAATAGGTTTCCGGGGTGTTACAGCTAGCCTCAATCTAGAGTAGAATCCCAAATCCTTACTATTGTACCTCCCCAAATTAAGGAACTCCTCTCTCAAGCAAGAACCCAATTAGAATGCTAAGTCAATGTTTGCAACCATTAACTATAAATTCAAGCATGGAGGATTCAATAGACCCACATAATTAAGCAAGAGCAAATACAAAACATGAATTCAATACCTAAACAAGTATTATCTTTAATACAAAACCCAATTCTCAATTCAATAATTACACCTACAAATTAGCAATTAAGAACAAGAGTTAAAGAATGGAAACTAATGATTTTACAATAAAGAGCATCCAAATCTTCACTCCTATGGTGTTGGTTGATGAACTTTCTCTTCAATCTTGTCAAGGGTTGTGAAATTTGTCAAAGATAGTTTCCAAGATGTCTGAGAAGTGTTTTATGTGGATTGGGGTTTCCAAAACTGGGAATTTCCAAATTTGTCCTGCAGCTTACGACTTTTTCATTGCGGTCGCATGACCGATCCTCGTGGTCGCGATTCTTTATCTTTTCCTTCCACGCGGTCATGTAGCTTCATTCTCGTGGTTGCATGGCTTTGATTCCCTATGCATCACGGTCGCATGCCTTGTAACTCGCGATTGCGATAGCCAACTTGATTCCCTGTACATCGTGGTCACGTGCCTTGTATCTCGCGATCGCGATAGCCAACTTGATGCCAGTGATCAGCAGCTTCTTTTAGCTCCATTTGACTATTTTTCACTCGAATCTTTCTCGAACACTTCTAAAACACATAAACTTATAAAATAGAAGTAATCTGTGTCAATTGCATTATTTATTCACTTTTTACTAGCAAAAGCATAAGATTAAAACCTAAATAAGTAGGTAGAATACTAACTTATCAAACCCCCAAACTTGAACTATTGCTTGTCCTCAGGCAACAAAAAATTCTAACTCAAGAGGCACACAACACAAGTGCAAAGACAATACCATAAGCCAAGCAAAACCCATTTCAAGCACCAAATATGACTTCGGTTGGTACTAAAGATTAGTCAATCACATGATAATTTAGTCTAAGCATTCCCTCTATACAAAACACTATTCAAGGATGCAATGGGAAAATAAGAGAAACCAAGTGACAACAACTAATCTTCAAGATGTGATTCAAACCACTAGCTTACCAAACATGCTCCTTTGACTCATTTTTGGAGTTTATCAATGTCACCAACTATCTTAATTCACATGCCCTCACAAGAACGAAAGTCCGAAAAACACATTATGTACAAATACAATCACAAGGGACAAATACAAAAACACTCACACTCACAAGGAATTTCAAGTATCAACAAGTATCAACCATAGGCTTGCCCTTATTTTCATTCGCTGCTAGCTCAAAAACAATTGGTCAGAGATCTCATAAGGCTTTTCTAAGCTTGTAATATAGGCTCGGGGAAGGGTGGGATATGCATTTGGATTTAAGTGACTACATCCTCCTCGAACTCGACACAACTTTTTATTTTTTTTTATTTCGAAATCAAAGTTGTTTCTTTTCATTTTCATTCAATACAAGACACCATTTCACTCATTTCAATTGGGGCTTAAATTTTATCAATTTATTCACCTTGGAGGATTCATTCCCTTTCTTTCCTTTCCTCTTTTCCTTTCTTCTTTGCATTCTTTTTCACATTCTTACTTATTTTTGACAATTCTTTTTAGGTAACAAACCAAGATCAACTCATTTAGCACTCCTCCAAGGTACCTTAAATCAACCCCCAAACTTAGGCTTTTAGCCTCAATTTCACACTTGTAGAGTTCAAGGAGGGACGGGTTCAAGAGAGGGAGTAATGTTCAAAATGGTTCAAGGTTTGTACCGAGGTTGCCAAAAAAAGGTATTAGGCCCAAGAGGGGTGACTAATGATTCAATTTAAGTGCAATGGTGGCTTTTAAGGCTAAGTAGGCTTCAATCATCACAAAGAAGGCCTAAGATCATTTCTCCAACCAAGATTAATCAAGACTAGCATTAAAGACTAACCGGGCAAGTTCTACTTAACACAAGTGAGCACGAGAATTATTAAACTAAACCTCACCACACATGGCATGCGAATCATTCAAGAAGGATCATTTTTTACTTCCTAAACAAGAACAAATGGAGTCACATTCTTCAATTTCAATTTATCACCACTAATGCATTAAGAGTCACAAAAAGATTAAAGGAATTGTCACAACATCATTCTTTGCCATGTATTTTTCACAATTTTTTTTGGAACGGTATGCCTATTTCACTAAGCATGCAAGACTAACTTCATTAGTACCAAATAATTCAATAACTTCCACTATCTCAAAAGACAATGATTTTCCATTAAGAATGGCGTCACTCAGTGTCCTCAAATACCTTTTTTTGGCAACCTCGTGCAATGCACAGGTGCGGGTTGCACATGCAATGAACAGGCCAAGCAGTGGATTGTGTGAAGCTCATGCGGGTCGCACATCGACATGTGTGATGCAGTGTCCCCAGCTCTAATAAGTTCCATCTAGCCTAATGGGTACTCAGACTTCCCCTGGCTCCGAAACATCCAACAAACCCACTACAAAAAGAAAATAAAGAAGCTACAAGTAAAGAAACTAACAATGTAAACCATCAATTCTATTCATAGAAACAAAACAAACCCGACGAGGGAACACTAATATCCAACATCAAAATAAATAAGCCCGACAAGGGAATAACAATATCCAAAATAAAAACCAAACAAGTTAGATAAAGTGCCAGCCACCCCCAACTAACACAGTGCAGTGCCCTCACTGCATCAAAACAAGATAAGAGTTTTAGGGTCTTCCTGAAGGGTGTATAACTCAGAACTAGAGCTGTTAGGCCAATAAAGGACCCAGTCTTCCTCATCAGAATCATCCTCAGCCTCAAACCCGCATAGATTCTTCAGAGTGCTCATCATCTTTGTGATGAACTTGCTTTGCTTTCTGTCGTGGTGCCTCTGCTTTTTCTATCGCCTTTCTACCTTAGCCAACCTCTCCTTGATGTGTTGTTGTTGGCTCGCTATACTAGCTAGTGTAGGGACACTAGGAGTAGTGGAGGATGACAGCCTGGATGTTGGTGTAGTGGAACTCTCACCCGAACCCAAAGGTATGCTCGCTACAATCTGGAAAAGATGGGCATCCATACCATAGACCTGGCTGGAGATGTGATGGAGTGTTGGGGATCCAATTATGAGGGGACCAATAGCCTCAGCAGAAACAGCTGACTCACGTGCCTCGCTAGACTCAAGGAATAGACCAAAGGTTGGTGAATCTATGTCAATCTTCCTCTTCTTCGATGCTTGCACGACTCCTCTCTTCTTCAAAGGGTGAATTATTTTCTCGGGCTCTCTCTTATTTTTGTCATCTCTCTTTGCAACCCCGGCTTGATAGCATAAGTGAGTAATCAATAAAGAGAAGAGCAAACTTTTTCTACCTTCAAGTACCACTTGTTGAATTTCTTGTACGATCAATTGCCCTACATTCACCGGAAGACCCTCCATCATAACACAAATAACCCTTGCTTTATCGGTGGTCACAATAGATTCATTCTTGGAAGGCATAACTCAGGCACAAATGATCGAAAGCCAAGTGTGGGCTTCAAGGTTAAACTCGGAGGACTCAATCCTTAAATTCAACACTATCAATTATGGGACCGTTCAATCATGTAAGTGTTTCACAAACCAACTGGTCCCCAATTCTGTAGCTCAGGATTTGAAAGTTTCGTTGTCGGCATTTGGGAGGTTATAGTACCCATTGATCAACTCTGGATCAAATCAAACCAAGCTACCCCGAACCTGCATAACCAAGTTATTGGCGAAGTCTGTCTCACCTGCATTAGCATAGAACTTTTGAACCACAGCAAAGTTCACCTTGATAGGTTCAGTGGCGAAGCATAACCACCCACTTTCTCTATAGAAGTCGGCCTATTATTCCTCCAGTCCATATAACACAATACCTCACTCCCTCGTGATTAGCTTCGTCAAGTGACGGTCATATAGTTGGGAGCATTTGAGGGAGACGAAGGTTCCTTGGTCAAAGTACTCCTCATAAGCCACTTGGTTGGCATCTTCATGTTTAATTTCGGCCATTTTCAAGCTTAAAGTACCTATACAAGGAACAAAAGTGTTAAACACTAATATAGGCATGTAAAGCAATGTATTGGGACATTTTTGGTCCAAAGAAATGAGGCAAAATGAGCCCGGATAGAGCTGGGCAAAGTTTCTATTTTGGGAATGCCAAAACTGGTCATCGCGATCGCAGGATTTTTCATCGCGACCACGTAAAGCAATTATTTTTCTTAGAAAATTACTTCATTGCAATTACGGAGTGGGGCATCACGATCATGAAGTTCAGAAAAATTGTTCATCGCGATCGTGGGATTAGGCATCGCGAGGGTCATCTTCTTTCCTAGAATATTTGTGCTTTGCACCCTTTTTTCTTCCCTTTCACACCCCATTGGGGTCAATTTTTAACATCCAAAATAGTAAACTAACAGCCCTTTAACACTCTCATTTAGATTTCACCCAAGAATTATGACACAACAAACCAATCACCCCTCTCCCCCCCCCACACACACATTTACATTACTGAGGGCTCTTAAAGCCATTAACTTAAGCACAAATGGGGGCAATAACGAAGAAGAGAATGGGTTATGAAGAACATACCTTTGATGTTTGAAGAGACTACAAAATTGAATTGATGGACGCTTATTCTTTCCTTAGGAGAGAAAAGTAGCCAAGTTTCAAAGCAAAATTTGCTTGTGAAATGGCTCTTTTGATATTTTATTTACATGGAAACTGTTTGTTGCCTCACAGTCGAGTGGCCTTATCACATGATAGCAATGAGTTAAAATCACTCAACTCCATGCGATCGCGAAAAATTCACACGATCGCGAAGAGTCAGCGAGAATTTACCTCATCGCGATTGCGAGAGTCAGGGCTCGAGATTGCGATGCCTTTGCAACACCTGATTTTTTAGAAATATTTCTAGTGCACTATTTTGTCATGCAAAGTTGTGTGTGATGGGAACTTTGGGAGGTGTGAAATGCACCAATTTTGCACAAGCCAATATTTTTTCTCTGTTCACTATTTTCATGTGTGATGGCATATGCGATGGGCACTTTTCCAGGTGCAAAATGCACATTTTTCAAAGATATTTTTGGTTCTTTTCAATACTTAGTTCCTCTTCTCATTCCTTTGGACACCTAAAAACAAATCAAAAAGAAACAAAAAATGAAGTAAAGCACAAAGAAGAATTTTTAAAATGATGGGTTGCCTCCCATCAAGCGCACAATTTAACATCGCGGCGCGATGCAAGATACATCACCATTTGGATATCCATTTGGAAGATTTGAACCTTCAACCTAAGTTTGAATCAAACTTCAAGTGATAATCTCAGAGTGAAGGTGTAAACATGAGAAGGCCATTTTCATGATCTCTCATTTTGCACTTTTTAGCCTTCGAGGATGGTCGATTTGCCTTCTATCCACGACAACTGTAAAACTGGATAAACTTTGATCCATCCTCCTTCCAATGTCTTCCAAAAGCTTTCAACTTTCGTCCATTCAACAAAACTCAAGTTCAAAAAGTGGTTGGAGTAGGATTTGTGTGTCTACACCTTCAAACTTGCCTCATTCATAGCATCCTCACTTTCGAATGAACTAGAGTCTTTAAAGATGAATCGTTGGACTTTGCCTTGCAACTCTAGTATCATTTGCTTGATCTCGGCATCATAATTTTTATATAAGGTAGTTGGTTGCCACAACAACTTCAATTCATGAGCATACCTTATGTTCTCCTCTTCAATAGGGAACAACTCAAAATTACTACCCACAATCGTGTATGTTTCAACACGAGCATTCATATCGGTGTTCAAATTCTGGATAGCAATACAAAGTGTGCCTTCTTTTTGCCTTCTCTTGGCATACCTTTTCAATAATATCTGAACATTGGTAGCATTCTTTTACATTGTTCCCCATAGGCCTATAGTTGGTGAGCACGGTTTAACACCCATTCTAGGCTCACAACCTCACCTAATACAAATTTCTCTTCTTGTTGGGGTTCAAGCACTACCATTTTGAACTCACTTTAGGGCAATTCCATATTTTTCAAATCTTCATCATCGTCCCCAAAGTGAATTTGATTGAGATCAATGTTCAAGACAGATTCATTTGCTCAGCTTGGAGGATTTTCTTCATCAATTGGACCAAGAGGAGAAGACAAATCCGCCATGGGTTGCGTAGCACGATTTCTCTCATCTTCTTCTTTAGCTTTCGTATTCACAAAGCCTTGCTTGATGGATTGCACACCTTCCTCTTGGGTTTCTAGCGAGGCCAAGAGGGTTTGGATCTTGGCACACATGCCTTCTTCACTTGCGACATCATGCTTCCTATTCAGATCACAAGCACCACTAGCAACATTGTTAGCACAAGAGGGGGGAGGAGGACGGTCATCATTAGGGTATTCTCTCCAATGTCTGTCATGACCACCACACAAATAGAAATTGTGCCCATCATAGGAGCGAGAAGGTGAATACCTCCCTCTCCTAGGGACAATTTTACATATTTGCCCAAGGTGGAGTTCTCAACAATAGTCGAGAATATGAACTGGGATGTAACCACTAATATTTCTAGCATTCCGAGATGCCATGGTATCAATCAACAAAATAAAACTAAACAAAATAAAAACAACTATTCATAAATTTGAACTAGAGTAAGTAAACTCAAATTCTAAACTAACTCAATACGCCAAATTATTCCTCGGCAATGGCGCCATTTTTGATAACGATCAAATGTACTCTCCAAGATGGAGGTATCAGAAATTGTTAAGAAAAACACATTTATATTTCTGATGGGAGTCAAGGTCTATCCGACAGAGAAGAATGCAATCGCGATTGAGCTAGTAAAGAATAAAAGCAACTTATTGAAGTTCAAAGAGAAAAAAAAAGATAACGATAGGGGGGTTTTAAACTAAAACAAAAGATAAAAGATAGATTTGCTCAATGGCTTTCACCTTGCTTTCAACAAGCAAGGACAACAAGGGAGAATTGGGGATGGGAATTCAATTCATAAGACTTGCACCCAATTAACACGTAGGTAATCTTGGTTAAAGGTACGCCTAATCATATCTCGACAAATCAGGCATATATCTCGTGTGTTCTCTCGAATCACCACGAGTGAGCAATAACTAACCAAATCAACTTGGGTGAGTTGGCTATCTCTAGCTCCAACTCTTAGATGGGGGTTTCTGGCAAATTGAGCTATTCCTAGCCTCAATCTAGAGTGGAATCCCAAATCCCCACTATTGAACCTTCCTAAATTAAGGAACTCCTCTCTCAAGCAAGAACTCAGTTAGAATGCTAAGTCAATATTTGCAACCATTAATATAAATTCAAGCATGGAGGATTCAATAGACCCACATAATTAAGCAAGAGCAAACACAAAACATGAATTCAATACCAAAACAAGTATTATCTCTAATACAAAACCCTATTATCAATTCAACAATTACACCTACAAATTAGCAATTAAGAACAAGAGTTAAAGAATGGAAACTAAAGATTTTACAATAAAGAGCATCCAAATCTTCACTCCTATGGTGTTGGTTGATGAACTTGCTCTACAAGCTTGTCAAGGGTTGTGAGATTTGCAAAAGATAGCTTCCAAGATGGCAGAGAAGTGTTTTATATGGATTGGGGTTTCCAAAAGTGGGAATTTCCAAATCTGTCCTGCAACTGACGACTTCTTCATCGCAGTCGCGTGATCGATCCTCGTAGTCGCGAGGCTTTATCTTTTCCTTCCACGCGGTCGAGTGGCTTCACTCTCATGGTCGCGTGTCTTTGATTCCCTGTGCATCGCGGTCACGTGCCTTGTAGCTCACGGTCGTGATAGCCAACTTGATTCCTTGTGCATCACGGTCGCGTGCCTTGTAGCTCGCGGTCGCGATAGGCAACTTGATGCCAGTGATCAGCAGCTCCTTTTAGCTCCATTTTACTAGTTTTCACTCGAATATTTCCCGAACACTTCTAAAACACAGAAACCTGTAAAATAGAAGTAATATGTGTCAATTGCACTATTTATCCACTTTATACTAGCAAAAGCATATGATTAAAAGCTAAATAAGTAGGTAGAATACCAACTTATCAAGCCCCAATTGCCAGGAGCTCACCCTAAGTCCCGGATGTTAGGAAATCACTGCACGAGTCTGCACGCGATCAATGATGATAGCTCACACTCGTATCTGCACCAGAAGGTACAGAAGTATAGTATGAGCACCAATTGCAAAGCAATGGGTATCCAGTAGGCATCATAGGCTGACTGCGCGCAAATAAGATATAAAAGCAGTATAAAATAGATAAGAAGAAAGTAGTCACAAAAGCAAACAGATGAAAGCACATGGAAGCTAGCAATCAGATGGAAGACAAGGAGAAAACAAGAATACTACTCTAGCCACAGAAGATATAGCATAAACACAGGTGAAAGAGAACACACCTGGATCCTTGCAACAACATTATATACAGAGAGTTTAAGAAACCTCAAATAAAAGGGGAGGAATGAAAGAAACTAAATATGATCATGCTTGAAATACAACTCACAAAGTAGGGATAATTGAATAATAAACCACAAATAGCTATAATATGAACAGATACTACAACAAGAGCGAATAAACAACTTCTACCTAAAGTCTCAACAGGCACCTATACACTCGAGGAACAAATACAAGTGAAAACAAACACTCTGGCATCCCATACTATCGGAGCGTAAACTCAACAAACAACAAACAAGGGTGGAACCAAACACAAAATGCATGATATGGTACGATATGCTTAGAAGTGTCAGTGGTACCGTAAGCACCTCCTCCAGCGCCCATAGGCCTAGTAGGTATGACCCATAGAAGACTTCCCCCGAATACCTCTACTACTATGTATACCCCTCCTCAGGCACTCTCAACCCGTAGCTCCTAGTTTGAATTGGCAAGGTCCATGGAAGTCTCTCCAACCACATACAACTCTCAATATCTCAACAACCGTGCCCAGAATCTATCCAGGTCTAAAATCAGTAAAAAAAAGTCATGTCTAGCACTCCTGCCTAGTCGAGCCTAATATCGTATCAAAATCAATAGTAAATCAAATTTAGTACTCCGGCCTAGCCGAGTCTAGAATCAGTGAGAAAATCATCTAAAAACCTCTTTTACTCCAAGAAGATCCATAAACTAGTTTAAATCTACTTATAGTCATTTATATGGAAAATGAGCCCTCGGGGCCATGCAAAGTTAGAAAAGTGGTGATAACTTGGCCCGCAGCCATAGTAGTAGTAAAATCAAATGTCGAAAACCCTTTTTCATGATAATGATGATATCATCACAAACAATCAATAGCCCAACGGCTCATAATCAATCTATCAGCCCTACACAGGCTCAATCTGCTCTACAACATAGATAACTTGTTCAATAATCGCAAATTGATATTTGGGACTCACAAACATTCCCAAATATCCCACCATTTATGGTACAAAGTCAAATACAAGACCACACGGGGCCATAAGGGTAACACTACAAAATGAGACTTAATTACTAAAATGTATGAAATAAAATAAATTGGAAGAAAGCAGACAAGGTCTGGGGTGCCAACCTAGTAAGCCCAACCCAAAAATGCTAAATAATACAATTATAGCCTATATACACAAAGTATAAGGTAGGGAAGACGTAACCTACCTGGCGTCCGACGAATAGCTATTGCATGTTGGGAAGCCAAAGCCCAAGCCCAAACTGCTCTGAGAAGCTCTAAACAGCTAACACACTATCAAGAACGTAATTTATGCGTTAAAATAAAGCTAACAATACCCATATTGCTATAAGTTTAGTCGGGTCAAAATCCAAGTCAAAAGTAGGCCTATAGGCCCCGCAACCCAAAACCATAAACAAATATTACTACAATGCTCCCAACACTGTCAGGAGTACAAGCTCAAAAATTGAGCAGAAATTGATCATCGGAAGGGCTCAAAATATCCCATAGAATCTCAAAATCAAAGAGAGAATTTAAATGGAGAATTTACGGAATTTAAAGAAGGAAACTTACCAATTAAAAGACAAAAAATGATCATGGACCAGAAATTTATCACCACAAGGCTTTGGAATGGAGCAGGGCTAAATTAGGAACTCTGGAGCTCAATATCTATAGAGGAGAAAGATTTGGGGAATTTTGGAAATGAAATGAGGAAGGAGGCCAGCCTATAAGTTTCCAGCCGCCTAGGCGCAGGCGCGACCCAGGCGCCTCAGGTGCGCCATCGCCATAGCGGACGACGAGGCATAGGCGCGCCCCCTGCCAAAGTTGTCGGGCACTGCAAGCATGGCACCTATGAACAGGAATAGCAGCATAAGTGCGGCCAAGGCACCCACCGCTGCGCTATGCCAGAAGTAGCCATAACCAGTTGCAACACAACCCATAAACAACTCGGATGGACCCTCGGGAAGCATCCAGGGTTCCGTGAAAACAAATGAACTATGCTACTAAACTAAAAATGGCATTTTGGACTCAACAGGGCTGATAAAATTCCCAATAGAGGTTGATTTAATAAAAAGTGGGCCCCATGCCCAAAAACCAATCTTAAGAAAACTTTTCCAAAACAAAACCCAATGGTCCAAAATGAGTCTGGAAGTCTCGGGATCCGAACCAATGGTCCCTCTAACCCAAAGTCAACATTCTGGAGCTAACAATACTGGCGAGAATTCCATCCGAGGCTGTCTTCTCCAAATGTTGGCCAAAGTCAAACTTCTAAGTTTAAGAGTTCAAAAAACACATAAAGCAACATAAAACCAGACTGAAAGCTCCCAGACCCCGACCAAGGGTCCAAATAGACCAAAATCTACACTATGAAGCTAACGAAACTATCAAAATTTAATTCCAAGCACCTTTGCTAAGAATATTAACTGAAGTCAATGATTTCCTAAGCTTAAGCTCTAAAATAGGAAAACATCCATAAAGACCAAATAAATGGCCTGGGTACCGAACCATCAGTTCCAGCAAGTCATAAATGACTTGGGGCTTCTACATGCAAGATCTAACATTACAAATAAGGTGAAAATGCAGGAATAACCAGAAGGGTCATTACATAAATGACTTTTGAGACGCTATTCTGAGTTCTTTTACACACTCATTTGTGAATCGATCAAGCCAAATGGGGAATGTGCAAGTCATGACAAGAGAATGCTTTTAAAAATCATCTTTCCTCTTTCCTTTAATCTGCAAACTTGTTGACAAAAAAATCTTTTGATGAGCTCACTTTGAGATAAGCAAAACACGAACTTAATTTAACACTAAAACTTGATATTTTCCCTTAAAAAAGTCGCCTCTCAATCTATCATAGGGAAACATCAACCCTGTTTGACATAAAAATAAACAAAAGAAATAAAAATAAAAGAAAATAATTGCTCCTTTGGAAAAAACCATGGTATGAAGAAAACCTTTGGAGTTTATTCACTATTCTACTATTAACAAGGCGACCAAAATTAAAACCATGCAAGACAACATTTTTCCAATTAAAACATATTCCAATCGGATGGCTCAGTACCAACGGAATATTGTCCCCAATGAAATAAATATTAGATGAGGAGTACTCCCTAGAGTGGCGTGTGACGTGTATAAGGACAGGGGTAAAATGACTTAGCCGTCATATGTGTGGATGAAAATAAAAGTATTGCACTGATCTGCCTACGGACGTACGAAATGGGGTGCAATGCACAGAAGGACAGGGGTGAACCGCCCTAACCGTTGCAGGTCATGCTGAAAAAATGGGTGGAATGCCAGTGATCTGGTTGAAGGTGCAAACCAAAGTGTGATGCACATAACTAGAAGTGTGATTCGCACCTCCAGTTGCATATTTGGTCCCATAACCTCGTCAAGATTGCCAGTTATCTGCCTCATCTAATGCCCAGGGCGATGCAATGCGTACAATATGGTGTGCATTCGCATGACCTAGTGCATGTGGGTTGAAAAGTTGGAGTGAGAATCTATTTTGATGGGTGATGGTTATGTTAAGCGCACTTCTCCAAGTGTGTTTTGCCTGTTATTTGAGCAGAAATAGCTTGATGCCTTCCAAATATTACAACCCTCTTAGATTGTTTCCTACCTACAAACTTCAACAAAAACAATAACAAAAATAACACAAAGAGAAAAATACTGAAATAAAGGTGGATGCTTGGGTTTCCTCCCAAGAAGTACTTGGTTTAATGTCATGGCTCGACGATAGTACCTCTCAATCATGGTTCATCTAGGTAAGTCACTTCTAGGAGCGCGACTTCTTCTGAAATACCCAAATACTTCTTGACTCATTGCCCATTGACTTTAAATGTTGAGCCATTTTGGGCTTCCAACTCAATTTCTCCATTTGCAAAGACTTGAGATACCTTGAATGTGCCAGACCATTTTGACTTTAGTTTACTCAAGAAAAGCCAGAGTCTAGAATTGAACAAGACCACCCAATCATCGGGAGAGAATTCTTGCTTTAGGGTTTGTTGATCATGGTAACGCTTTATTCAGTCTTTGTAGAGTAAGGCATTCTCATAGGCTCGCATCCAAAACTCATCTATCTCTTTGAGGTCTTCAACCCTATCATGAGCTGCTTTTTCCCAATTCAAATTCAGCCCTTTCAAATCCCACATGGCTTTATGTTCTAACTCCACTGGAAGATGGCAAGCTTTTTCGAAAACCATTTAGTAGGGAGACATACCAATAGGAGTTTTGTATGTTGTCCTGTAGGCCTACAATGCATCATCCAGTTTCCATGCCTAATTTGTTCTGTCAGCATTGGATACTTCAACTTGGCCACTTGTTTGTGGATGGTAAAGGGTGAAGACTTTATGCTTGACTCCGTATTTCTTAAATAGAGCAATAAACAACTGGTTGCAAAATTGGGATCCTCTATCACTAATGATAGCACGCGGGGTGCCAAAGCGAGAGAATATGTGCTTTTTGAGAAACACCATGATACTCTTCCCCTCATTGTTCGGCAAAGACACCACTTCTACCCATTTGATACATAGTCCACAGCCACGCGGATATAAGTGTTTCCAAAGGAGCTTACAAATGGCCCCATGAAGTTTATACCCCATACATCAAATAATTCAACCTTTAGGATCAGTTTCAATGGAAGTTCATGGTGATGAGACACTTCCCCCTCACGTTGGCATTAGTCACATTGTTTCACTAGATCATGCACATCTTAGTAGAGTGTTGGCCAAAGAATCTGCTATGCAGCACCTTTGAGGTTATTCGTATGCCATCATGGTGACTATCGACTGGTGAAGAATGACAAGCTTCCAAAATGGGCATCATATCAATTTTGGGAATGCACCTTCGGATCATACCATCAACTCAAATCCGAAAGAGATAGGGCTCATCCCAATAGAACTTTTGGACATCATAAAGGAATTTTTTTTGATGGAAAGTTAGACCTTCCGGCAATAGATCACTAGCTAGGAAGCAAA
The DNA here is from genome assembly GCA_003996215.1 of Jaltomata sinuosa. Taxonomy (NCBI): domain Eukaryota; kingdom Viridiplantae; phylum Streptophyta; class Magnoliopsida; order Solanales; family Solanaceae; genus Jaltomata; species Jaltomata sinuosa. Next base: position 126,676 of record QJPP01003269.1, on the reverse strand, counting down.
AAAAGTCAGCGAACCAAGGTATCAAATCATGAGAAGCAGCCAAGATATGTTTGTCGGGGAACGCGTCATTTATTTCAAATTCTCCCACAGGTCGTCCTTCTTCTCCCAATCTAGAAAAACAGACAGCTACTTGGTTTTCACATCCTCTTCGGTCTTTCACCTTAAATTCAAACTCTTAGAGCAACAAGACCCATCGGATAAGCCTTGGCTTGTCATCTTTCTTAGCCATCAAATACCTAATCGCAGCATGATCCGTGTGCATAACTATTTTGGTTCCCAATAGGTATGCCCAAAATTTTTCAAAAGCGAATACTATGGCAAGTAATTTTTGTTCGGTCATAGTGTAGTTTGTTTGGTTGCGTTCAAGGTTTTGCTAGCATAATAGATAGGGTGAAAAAGTTTCTCATTTCATTGACCAAGCACCACTCCCAAGGCTACCCCATTAACATCGCACATTAGCTCAAATTGTTTTGACCAGTCAAGTCTGATGATGATGGGGGCTGATGTTAGCTTCTCCTTCAATTTAAGAAAGGCTATCATACAACTATCATCAAAATTGAATTTAGCGTCTTTCTCAAGAAATTTACACAAAGAATAGGCCATCTTTGAAAAATATTTGATGAATCGTTGATAGAATCCGGCATGACCAAAGAAGCTTCATACTCCTTTTATAGTCTTTGGAGAAGGTAGCTTAGAAATGACCTTGATTTTAGCTTGGTCAACTTTGATGTCTTTCACAAATATTTTGTGTCCTAATATGATCCCCTTCTTCACCATAAAGTGACATTTCTCCCAATTTAGGACCAAGTTAGTTTCCTCACACCTTTTGAATACACCCTCCAAATGGGATAAGCAATCTTTAAAAGCATCCCCAACTAAAAAGAAGTCATCCATGAAGATTTCCATGGTGTCTTCTACCATGTCTGAAAATATAGACACCATGCACCTTTGAAAAGTGGCTGGAGCGTTGATAGTCCAAATGGCATTCTCTTGTATGCAAAGGTACCATAGGGATAAGTGAAAGTCATTTTATATTGGTCCTCGGGGGCAATAGAGATTTGGTTATAGACTGCATACCCATCAAGGAAGCAATAGTAACCAGGCCCTGCCAATTAATCAAGCATCTGATCCATGAATAGGAGAGGGAAACGGTCTTCTTCCATCCATGAATTTAGCTTCCTATAGTCCATGAACACTCTCTATTAGGTCATTGGCTTGAGATCTATCATTTAATCCTTTTCGTTTGGTACGACTATGATCCCACCTTTCTTGGGTACACATTGGACTGGACTGACCCATGTACTATTGGATACTGGGAAAACAACCCATGTATCTAACCACTTGATGATTTCTTTCTTAACCACCTCTTACATATGAGGATTCAACCTTCTTTAATGCTCAATTGAAGGAGTGTAATCTTCTTGAAGGTTGATCTTATGTGTGCATATCCATGGAGGTATGCCAATTATGTCGGCAATGGTCCAATCAAGAGCTCAAATATGCTTCTTCAAAACCTTGAGTAATGCTCGCATTTGTTCTTCATTCAATTTGTTGGAGATGATTATCGATAATATCACATTAGCACCTAAATATGCATATTTCAAGTATGACGGCAAGGGTTTGAGCTCCAATACTGGGGGTTCAACAATGGAAGGTTTGCAGGGAGGAGTTTGTCGGTTCTTCAAAGGAAAATCAAGTTTCTTTGGAGGGTAGGAATAACATCCCATTCCTACAAAAGCACTACGTATTTTATCATAATTCATTATTCCTTCACAATCATAGTTCAACAAAATGGCTTCCAGTGCTTCATCCATGAATCTCTCTTTCGAATGTAGCTTGACACTCTCCTCAATTTTACTGATTGCAAAGACCATTTGAAGGTCATTGGGCTGCTTCATGGATCTACAAACATCAAAAGTTGTCTCTTCCTCATTTATTGAGAATTTAAGTTCTCCCAACTTTACCTCATTTAACATGCGCCCCATCTTCAAACTTGGTTTCCCCAATACCATTGGTATTTCAAAACCACTGGTGCAATCAAGTATCACAAAATTCGCCAGATATACAAGTCGATCCACTTTCACTAGTATGTCATAGCAAATTCCAACGAGAAATTTCATTGAATAGTCTGTTATAAGTAATTTCATCTTGGTAATAGTATGTTGGCCGAGTTCCAATCATTTGAAAGTGGCAAGAGATATCAAATTTACACTAGCACTTTCATCATATACAATCCTTAATGTTGATTTATGCAACCCATTCACATCACAATGGTGAAAACACCCGGAATGTCATCTTCATTAACAAACTTGCCCGATATTATAGAACTACTTTGAGGGGATATGTGGATGACCCCATATTCCATGAAGTTGTTCATAGTGCACATTTCTTTCACAAATTTAGCATACTCTATCATTTGGATGATGGCACCACTTGATGGAACATTAACAGTGATTTTCTTCAACATAGATTCAAATTCTCTAGGTTGCTCTTTTTCTTTTGCTTACAATAATCATTGAGGCAACGAAAGTGGACATTTAGGAATGGGATTACAAAGCTTGAGTACCTTTTACCTATGATCTTTATTTTCTGCACTACCATTTCCAATAGCCCTTTGGTTGCTAGGCTTGCCTTTATCTAGATTTGCATTTTCTATGGAATTTGGTTTTTCTCTTTTAACATTGACTTCCTCATCTCTTTTCATTTTCTCAAACTCAATTTGGGAGGCTAGCCATTGTATTTTCTCTTCGATAAGTTTGATGGCGATAGAATGTGAGTGTACCATTTGAGAAAGACTTCCAAGTTCTCATCTTAACTTCCGAACACCCTCATCAGTGGATTCCACTTTCTCTAGGACCTTCTCAAGCATGACCTCGACTCTCAAGTTGCCAATCCCTTGGTTCTAACCTTGATTCACATGCTCTTATCTTGCTGAACTTTAAGGACTACCATGGTAACCCATCTCATGGCTTTTAACTGATGCCACTTCACTATCCTCACAAGAGTAATGCCCATCATCTACCAACTCTACAGCTCCAACAATACCAATAGTATTAACACTCTCAAATGTTTGATTGATTGTGCTTTTAGTCATGAATTCAAGGAGAGTTTTGAGGATTGCTAACTCTCTATCCCTTCGTGCACCATTTTTCTTCCATTCATCCAATATTTTAGCGGAGTTAGAACCCATTGCCCCCTTGGCTCCTAAAGTATCCAAATCACGACCTACTCTACTCACCTTCTCAAGTGTGTATGGAGCTGAATGGTAAGTACTAGTAGTTGAGCTTGAGGGGTCTATACTTCATGTGCAAGATCACAAGTAACAAAGAAGTAAAAGAGAACAAATACTCAACAAAAGTGAACTAAACGATAATCAAAATGGCAAATCAAGAACCATTCTCCGGCAATGGTGCCATTTTTTGATGACGTTCAAAAATACTCTCCCATAGGAGGTGGTAACGATCGTCATACAAAACAATTAATATACCCAACGGATGTTGAGGTCATATCCACAGAGAATAGAGTGATGATTTGCTAAAAAATCATCGAATAGTAATCCCTAAGGTGAGTCAATGTTCAAACAACCAAAAGTAAAAGTTGGGGGAAAAGGAATGGGAATTAACGTATCAATTTCAACACAAGAGTAATGTAAACACGACTTGTTTATCAATGAGAAGGAAGACTAGGGGTATGCTTCCGATGGGATTCTATAATGGGTTAGGGACTTGATTAATTAGGCAAACTCTCAATTGAAGGTACGGGTAGCATTGGTTCGAGTTATATTTGATAGTTTTTCGACCCTCCAAATATATGTACTATGGTCTTTGCTCAAGCACCATAACTTTATCTTAAACCAACCAATTCAATGCTTGGGGAATCACACTATTTCTGTCTTAGATTCTTAGATGGGGAGTTCCTTTGATTAAACTATTTCTAGCCTTAATCTAAGGTGGAAATTCCAAATTCCCACTATTGAATTCCTATCCAAATTATAAACTCCTCTTTCAAGCAAGAACACAATTAAGAAAACTCAATCAAGTGTTTGCAACCATCAATTTTATAATTAAACCTTGAAGAATTTAATGGATCCATACCAATTCATCAATTATAAGCACAATTAATCACCCACATCCAAATTTAAATACACATCATGTACATACCCCTAGACAAAAAATTTAGCTGCTCATATTTAAGAAATAAGAAGATATACCAAATGGATTATCCATAATTTAATTCATAATCAAAACTAATCTCCAAATCTAAGCTCAAATCCTTTACAAATGGTGATTTCAATTGGGAAATATGAAGAGAGAAGAGTGTACTCTCAATATCTTCATTGGTGGAAAGTAACTAAAATTATATATTAGGTACACACCCCAAAATATATTTTAAGCTTTCCAATACGTCACATGGCTTTGGACAAAATGACCCCTTGGGGCTGGTGCGATTGATGTGCAACTTGCCATGCGATCGCACCCCTGGTTTTATGGCTCGCATGTTGCTCATTCTCTAACCAGTGATGTCAGTTGCTAGTACAGTGTGATGCGAAGGGGGTGCAGTTCGCATGACGCATCATGTGGCTCGCATGTGGCTCGCACCCCTCGAAAGATTCTTCCTCTTTTCCGATCACCTTTACGCTTCAACTTCTTTTTGAGCTCTTTGGGTTCAATTCTTTTTATTTCTTCTCTAGACCAAGTGTACCTGTATTTTCATCAATAAAGGCAATAAGTACCTCTAATTCTTATCAAAACATGGCAATAATTCATGAATAAAGGCTCAATAAGTTAGTAGATTACCAACTTATCAGGAACTCAAAGTCTGGTGTAAAAAATTGACCCCTCATTTTGAGCATCTATATAAACAGGGATGAGCAGACATCCTTCACGTCAACTGGAGCTTAGAGCGAGGACATGAGCACAAGGCCAGAACAAACGGTCTTTCTTGCAATGGTATATCTGAAATAGTTGGTGGCAGTATCGAATAGCTAATCTCTTGCATATTCTATGATCTTTTGGCCTAACCTTCGAAATTGTTCTTTTGAGCTTGTATTTGGGATCCCCACCAATCAGATACTCCCCTAAACCAGTAATCCTGAAGAAAAAAACATGCAAAAACAGATTACAAAGTGAGTAGTCGAATGAACATACTAACAAAACATAGTTATAGTTATAGCTAATTTTTGTCTTTCCGATCATTGCATCAATTTTCATTCATATGCCCTTTATTAGTGACAAAGTTAAAGGAACATTAGCGGACATGCACATAGTTATGTTGTACTAGCATGTGAAAAATGAACAATGTTTTACCATTTCGTTACAAAAGCTACTCTAAAGTCATAGAAAGAAACATAGTAGTCATGCTTCTCTATATCGGTAAAACATTGAGAACTTAATATTTTCAGGTATTAACTCACCTATGTGAACTCTCTCACCTTGTTGGTCCCAAGTTCAGATAAAATAAGGAGGGTTGCTAAGGGTGAGGCTGCATACGTCTTACCTTCCCCAGACCCCACTTGAGTTTTTTTATTGTTGTTGTAATATCATTACAAACAACAATAACCTGAATCAAAATTGATGTAGAGGTCTGGGGAGGATAGAGTGTATGCAGACCTTATTCCTACCTTAGATATAAAGAGGTTGTTTCCGATAGACCCTCGACTTTTTTTGTAATATCATTGCTAATAATAAATTTTCATTTCACAAACAAAGAGAAAAGTTGTCGAGAGATTGGTATAACTATGCGTACCTCATTTCATCAATCTGACTCAGTAAATATGAGGATTTATTTTCAGAAATTTGTTGACAATACAGGGCACATACCGCATTCAAACAAAGCTCGGGATCTTTTTCAAATGCAGAACAAAGATTATCGTCAGACGACCATTTTCTGGTACTGCATGAATCACTGTCTGAATATGAATCATTACCCTTACTAAACACATGAGGCTTGTCAGATATTCTGAGAGGAAGTTCAGAGTGGTATTCAACTCCAATGTTGTCTTCACATTGTCATATGAGTGCTAAGTTCTACTCTGGACGTGGAGGATTTGTGGAGTTGTGACCAACAAAGACCTATTCCCATGATTAACTAATTCTGGAATAAGTACTGTCCTTTGTCTACCAAATGAAGAACCATCACTATTTTCACCCTCATTCGTGCTTCTTTTTCTCTTTCGGATCGAATTAGGATCTCCACGTTCTAAAGCCAAGTTGATTGGAAGAGGATCTGCAAGAAAGCATATGTAACATATTAAGTTTTCCCCTTTTAAGTTGATGTAAGAAACTTATTTGTCCAATAAAAGTATAACAGTCACCAATATAAGTCACATTACAACAATAACAAAACCAAGTATAATTCCACACGTGGAGTCTGGGGAGGATAGGATGTACCCAGACTTTGCCTCTATTTTTGTGGGATAGAGAGCTGGTTTACGATAGATCCTCGACTCAAAAGATAGAAAAATAAAGCATGTTTGTTAGAAAATATGACAATACCCTAGCAAGATACAACAAAGCAACTAAAACGGGAAACCAAGACACACTAGAAAGGAAAAAAAAAAAGGGCAGCAAAGTGGCAAGATGGACACAGCCAAAAAACATGTGACAATGGACATCATGCCTATATCACAATCTTTAACAGGAAAACAATAACTACTATGCCTCGGTACCAAAAAGTTGGGGTCGGCTATATGAATTTTCACTGACCATGTATTTTCATTTAAATTCATCCTCCACCAATATTAAGGTAAATGAAAGATGAACATAATATAGAAGGGTTGTTTCCACCTCTAAATCTATAGCCAATTTTCAGGTAACACACATCAAGATAAGTATCTCCTCTTAAGTGCTCACTTTATCCTCAGCTTCACTTAAAAAGGTACTGTACATTAACTTTACTTAATACTAGCATAGATTCGTTACCGACGTATCCTTCCAAAAAAGGTATGAAAAAAACAAATATAAGCCACACAACTGATGAAAATGTATAATTTACTTTTCCTAGAATCAGTGATCATCACGCGTAAAACTTTATCCGGCTCCAAATTAGTTTATTAATTGAATGCCACAAACAATTAAAATAGGTTTTGCAAACGTAGTAAAATCAAGATATACTTTTTCGTTCTTGAGAATGGTCGCCACTTCTACCAGGACCGGAATGATTATCCCTGCCCGATGGGTCTACATCCATCCCTGAGAGACTTTCTTTGTCAGAATGATAGTTTAGGTTTGTGTTTTTTTACCATAAACTCTTATCAAAACAATAAGATAAATTATGAAACGATACGTAACAACCATCAAAACAAGCTGTAAGGAGCAAAAACAAAAACAAAAACAAAAAATGACCTTAATTCACATAACAACAATACCTTCATTACTAAATACATGAGGCTTGTCAGATATTCTAACAGGAATTTCAAAGTTAAAGGAACTTTAGCGAAAAATGAACAATGTTTTACCATTTCGTTACAAAAGCTACTCTTAAGTCATGAAAGGAAACAGAGTAGTCATGCTTCTCTATGTCAGTAATTAAATATTGGAAACTTATTATTTTCAGGTATTAACTCCTCTTATATGAGCTCACTCACATTGCCGGTCCCAAATTCAAATAAAGGAGAATGGTTATTATTGTTAGTGTTGTAATATCACTGCCAACAATAAGTTTTCAATTCACAAACCACAGAATCAAATTGATATCCGTTTTTGGTTATAGATTTTTCTTTTTATTAAATTAAGAAAAAAACAAAATTTTAGATCAGTGGTTTTTTATTGAGGATCTTTGTAATATTTCATTTCATTATGGGGAAAGCATGACAAAAGGATATTTTGTTGGACTAACAATATATGATATGTAGATTGTGACAAAGGATTGTTGGAATCGATACTTCCAATTTATTTTATCATTTTGAATTCACCTTCTTTATTTTTTCTGGTTAGCATTATCAATTTGAATTTTTTTATTTTTCGCCAAAAATCATTGCAACTCTTTTAATTTTATCTATTTGTTCAGTTTGTAATAGATAGGTAAGAAGAACAGTCCATGGCCTTTTCAATTATTGTAGTTCTGATGTTTAAGTGTAAGAGTATGCTCACATTTATCGTGTTATATTTTGTATAGAGTAATACAATTATATTTATATAATTCAAATAATATTTTTTTGGCTAGATTCAAGTATTTTTATTGTTAGTTAATTTTATGTAATATGTAACATGAATCTGAGATTGTTCTTCATATTTGCTTATAAAGTGATTTTATTACGAGTGAATTAACCATGATAATGTTAATTTTAACGGCTATACCGTTATTTTATTTTATCTTTTTTTACTTTTCTTAATAAAGCGGTGCTATGGATCTTTCACATGGATTATCGAATTATCATCTGTTTTAAATATTTCCATCACAAATAACTATTATATACTTCTTTTTGTAGATATATACCATGAAATTCATAATGGTTTACTAATCATCATAAGAAAGACATATATAGATTAAATCTCTTACGACCATGTAAGCTATATATATACATATACACACACACATTAATTTATCGTATTTGCAAATAATTTTCAACATGAGATTATGCCTGAATAAATTTTATACAATGATAAGCGACAAACGTGCAGCGCACGTTCCCAAGACTAGTACTATACTAAAAGTAGGAAGCTCCTAACTTTAAAATTAGATTACGATTTTACCCCTGCTATAAATAAATATTATACAATATCTAATTACTTAAATATTAAAATAGTATCATTTTAATTACATGGATGTGTATTGACTTTTTGACTTAATTAAATTAATTCCTAATTAAATATCTAATTTAGTATACAATACTTCCATTAACCAATATTCTGAAGAAGTTGAAGAGTTAGGTTGCATTGAATAGCTAAAGTACTAAATTCAATTAACAAATTCAATGTATGAACCTTATTCATCTACTAATTGTGGAATGCATACGTCCATTCAGAGGACAATTTCCGCACACCCTTTCCTCCATTATATTCCCCTTAAATACATACATAAAGTTATTTAAAATACAATTCTTCAACTTAATATTTTTTCTCCTTTTATTTACTTTAAATATCACCTTCATAACTCATATCTAATTACATATTCAATTGTTACTCTTAATAACTATACCTCTAATGTTTTTCATATTCATAACCTCCAAATATTTAATTTAAAAATTTAAGATATCTTTTGATATTCTCCCATTTTTATCTATATAAGCTCATCTTTTTTGTTTCATAAGGCCATATCCAAGGTTATCATATTTATTCTATAGTTAAAATCGTAAAACGCTTATATTATTATTATTGTACTATTTGATGCATGCTTTAGTTTGACTCCATGAAGAAGAGTCTTGAATTTTGATTGGTTATGTGAGAAAGTGCCGATAAGAAATTGGAAAATTATGTACTGATTTGTACATTTTTTATCCATCTATATTGTTATAATTTAAGTCTTAAGAAGAATGTGTATGTTTTATTTTTTCTTCTCTATTTATTTTTCTTTTAGGCATTTTCTTTTTATTAGACTTCTTTAATTTGATTTTCTATGAATTCCTGATTGTCGTAAGTCTGTATTTTTATTTGGGCTCAAGTTAATCATTTGTGACTTTATTGGAAGTTTGCTAACTACAAACCAAAGTTCAAAATTCACAATTGGTTTCTTACAAAGAATGAACTTTAAATGTTAAAATACGCCATTCATTTGGTATTTCTTGTCACACTTTTAAAAATTTATTTGTAATTGTTTTGGTTACTTATTACACACATTTTTTCATAAAATTATATTTAATCGTTATCACGGATCTATAAAAATCTACATGAGACACACCTGCCCAGTAACTAGTAAATTTATTACCAACAAAGGAAAAAAGTTGTCTAGAGATTGGTATAACTATTCATACCTCATTTCGTCAATTTGACTCATCGAATCTAAGGATTTATTTTCAGAAATTTGTTGACGATACAGGGCACATACTACATTCCAATATCTCCATTTTCCTGGGGACATGTTAAATTCGCACCCAAACCACGACGGTTTGAAACACAAGCCATTTCATTTGTGGTCATTTTATCATCATTGTCGCTAATTGCAATAACAGGCAAAGATTTTGGTTTATCCGAGGCTGCATTCACGTTATTCTTAAAGCAGACTACTACTTTACATACTGATGGATGTCTAGTAGGATCTCCACATTCCGAAGTCGAGAGGATTGGAAGAGGATCTGCAAGAAAGCACATGTAACATATTAAGTTTACCCCTTTTTAAGTTGATTTAAGAAACATATATTTCCAATTAAAGTATGAGAGCCACCAATATGTTGCTTTTCCTTGAAGTAATCATCGCATGCAACATTAACTACTATTCCTCGGTCCCAAAAAGTTGGAGTCGGGCTATATGACTCCTCACTAATCATGTGTCTCCATTTTAAATTCATCCCCACCAACATTAAGGCAAATGAAAGATCCACATAATATAGACTGTAATTAACAAAAATGTCACCTAAATCACATAACCATTATACCTTTTGTCTTGATTGACCATTCCGGTCAGAGTGCAAACAGATTTTGGGTCGTATGAAAAAAGCGCCACTATGACATATTTGCCTTGAGAAGATTCCAAGTTGTTACTCTTCAAGTTAACTCCAGTTGCACCAGAAGCTTGAAGGGTTGTCTCCACCGCCAAATCTTTAACCAATTTTTAGATAACACACACATCAAGATAAAGTTTTTATGGCATTTCCTCTTCAAAAGTCCAAACGGGAAACTCTACCATCAGACTCCTTGAACCGCTCCTCTTAAGTTCTCAATTTATCCTTAGCTTCCATTAGAAAGGTATTATAGGTTAACTCAATTTAATATACATGTTTCGTCAGAATGATCACTTTCCTTTTGTTTGTTGGAATTGCTATCTACTTTAGCAGATGCGCAAACAGAAAGCGCGTTCTGAAAACTCTGGTCACTAGGGCAACTTTTTTCAATGTGAACCAAGTTTATGTTATCAATGCCTAAAGAAATGTCCTGAGATCATTCCACACAGAAACTCAGACCCTCAACCAAACTAAATATACAACATTATTCAAAGAGTAGCAGAACTTAAGCCATCTAGTCCGATACAAACTATCAAATATGATATTTATCAAAAGAGTTAATGGTCAAAACACACCTAAACTATCACTTTTCTCACAAATTTCATACCTCAACTATCCATTGTTCTCTTAACCTACCTAAATTATCACTCACTTTGTATTAATACACACCTCGATATTGAATTGGCCAAACATTCATTGTGTAATGACCCTTCCAGTCATTGTCGCATTTTTGTCTTCTTTGTACTATTAGAGCTTTCCTATAGTGGCCCCAAGTCATTTATGACTTGTTGAGACTGGTAGTTTAGTGTTTGGGCTGTATGTTAGGTCGTTATGACCATTTCTCTATTTTAAAGCCTTAATTTAGGAAATCGTTGACTTTTGTCAACATTCTTAGCTAGTGTGTTTAGAATTGAATTTCGACAGTTTTGTTAGCTCTAGAACATGGACTTTGTTCTCGTTGGACCTTTAGTCGGGGTCTGAGAACTTCTGGTATGGTTCTATCTCAATTTTTGAGATTTCAGGCCAGTTGGAGTTAGAAGTCTAACTTGGGTCAACTTTTGATGATTGGAGCGTCAGATTCAGAATTCGATGATTCCATCAGCTCCAGAATTTTAAGTTTGGGTTAGGTAGGTGGTTGGTTTGGGGATCGGGTGATCCGAGCTCATTTTGGGTATTTGGTTGGAAATCACAAGTGTTGACTTGGGTCAATATTTCTTCGAAATGACCTCGTATGAAAGTTTTGTCAATTCTGTTGAGTCCGGAATGTCGTTTCCACTCTAGTTACATGTTTGGTTTGCATGTATCGAGTTTTATTTGTGCTCGGAACTCCCGTGAGAGTATCTCAAATTACTGGTTTTTCTGCAGTAGAGCAGTTCTCAGTGCAATCGGGCAGGTCCATCACGATCGCACCCTTGGTACCTTTCCTCTCTAGTGCCATTGCACCTGGGCACCACGATTGTGCAGGTACCCATGTTGCTTCTTCAGCGTGATCGCGCTCGGAGACCACGATCGCGCCAGTGTGCCTGCCACCTCCATTAGCACAATCGTGCCTGGTGACCGCGATCGTGCAACTCTGCAACCTGCAACATATATATAGTTTGTTGATATGCCGAAAAATTACACCTCTAAAAGAAGCATAAAGCGGTCGATGTTCAAATATAGAATCTAACCAAGGTTAGGGTCGATCCCACAGGGAATATGGTAGGATCTCGTTCAACTATGTGTATTCGTGCTCTTAGCCGGCTTATTTCCCTAAGGGGGGTTTTAAGTAACAATTAATATTTGTAAATTATTAAAACCAGTAATCATCAAGTATCAATATTGTTGAGATTCAGAGAGCAGATGGACTAGGACTGTGTTCCCCATGAGTTCATATCGTTGTAGGCATTGTACTAGCAATCTATTCTGGTGCTTAGCATGCAAGATCGGTAAGTTAGGTTCACCTAAATTGTTGGTCCCCTAGATATATGAATTTCACCACGTAACTTGGTCCATCTACGGGTGTATACTTTACTAACCCTTACCTTTGATCCCAGATTAGCTATTCCCGGATAAGTTCAAGCTATTAGATGAGGGTTGATATCCTCAAATCTCTATTGTAAGCAACCCTTTTCCCATTCATTACCTCCTTGGTCCAACAAGTAAGAATAAGCTGAGCTCTAACGTTTTCAATTGTTAAAAAGCAATCAAAGCGAAGGGAAGAACAATACATGCATAAACACCATCCTAGAATTGCTAAGTACTTTGCCTACTTTGTTAATCTGTCATGATTCCCATAACCCTAGTTGTGGATAGCTACTCATGTTCATAAGTAAACAATCATAAATTTTTGAAGCATTCATGATCACACACTTACAAGAAGAAATAAAAAAAATTTGAAACTTGAATAATTGAAGAAGAATCAAGAATCAATGAACTTGTTAATCTCTCATAACCAAGAACAAATCAATACCAAGAGTTTACGAATATGTTTTCTATAAATATAGAGCATAAAACATAAAAGGAAAACCTATAAAAGGTATTTATAGACATAAGAAATCCTATCCTAAATAAATAAGGAAAACTAGAATCGGCAACTTCCACGGACACAGTCTACAGTCCGTGGAAACTTCTACAGGTCGTCAAAGGTCCTCGTGAAACTCAGAGCTTTTGTTGGGTTACAGGTTCACTTCTATGAGTTCATTCTATGGCTCGTGGATTGATTTACAGCTCGTGGATTGGCCTCGTTGAACTTGGGGTGTTTGTCATCTTGCAACTTCATTTCCACGCGTGCCGTCCATGACTCGTGGAATGAATCACGAAACGTGGAGTGGCCTCGTGAATCTCAGACCTTTTTCTCCTCCTCTGATCAGGTTCCATGGACAAGAATTATGACTCGTGAACAGTTCCACGGTTCTTGAATACCTCTTGTAGAACTCAGGCTTCAGGCACCATCTACAGTACTCTTTCCACGACTGACTTCCATGACTCATGGGTGCATTCACGACTCATAGAGTTGAGTCGTGAAAGTCATTTTCAGACAAATTTGCAGTCTTTTTCTATACTTAGTCTCCCAACCATATTTCCCTGCACAATACTCAAAAATACATCAAATCAACTAAAAATTGCTAAAGAACATACTCCAATTCCAAGTTTTAAGCGTCGAAAGTTCCACAAAACCATGGCACATCAACACCCTCAACATGAAACCATTGCTTGTCCTCAAGCGACAAAACAAAAATATCCTAGAAAGAAGTTTAAATAAAAAAACTAGGAACTACGGCAGTCATATGATTCAGCAATTCAGCTCACAACAAATATCCCCCTCTTTTTCAGTACAAAACAAATGCACAAGTTCCGTCTATCAAGACAACACAAGAGGATCTATGGACAATATTACGATATCAATAGACGGCATATCATACACAGATGAAATTACCCTAACAGTCAGCAATCAATGGTACCTAGTGCCCTCACTACAAAAAAGTCCCAATCACACAGTAACTCATTAAATATCTGGGACTGAAGCAAAACACTCACACTCACAAAGAGGTTCAAACACTACATGCACAATATCATAGGCTTGCCCTTATTTTCTATGCCTCAATTTTCAAACAATTGGACTAGGATCACTATAGGACTTTACTCGGCTTGTAACATAGGTTCGGGGACGGGTATGGATATTTGGGAAATAGTGACTATTCCCTCCTTCACACTACGCTATTTTTCTTTCACTTTTTAAACCAACTCTTTTCCTCCCTTATTCTCCCTTTCTATCTCTTTTTTTATCAAGCGATGTGTGCGGCTTTTATTTTAAATTAATTTCTTTTTCATCCTATATTTTTTTCTTTTATCACATACGCCACATCTGTTATCTTTATTTTTAATCACTAACTTTTTCTTTTCATACCCCATACTTCTAACTTACCTCCAGAATAGCCACCCTCAACTTAGGCGATTTACCTGAGTTGAGGTATACAATGTCCAAGGAGGGACCAGGGCCAAACTGAAGGTTCATAGAAAATAGGGAAGGTGAATAGGCTAGACAACAAAAAGGGTCAATATTGGCTTAAAATCAAGGATCAAAGGATATTAAATTCATTTGGACGGTCATTTAGGCTAAGTGTACTATTTCAAAAATGGCCTATGATACTTTCCTAACAAACTATCCTACAGCCTAGGCAAGACTAACCGGGAAAGTTCTGGATTGGCACACAATGCAAGAATAGTATGAATGCGGCTCACACACACATGACACAGAGTACAACAATCAATTTCTAACTATCAGGTTCATGCCCTAGCTTAATCCATTCATCAAATCGATAATCATAATGTCATGCACAGATCCTTAGCCGTCAGTCTATCAAATACGGCTAATCATGTCACGCAAAACTTGGAGGGGTCTCCATTTTTCAGTCAAAAATTAGTTTCAAATTCAAGCCATAGACTACGCTAAGCTCCTATTCTTCTTTAAAACCCCATTGACTCGGATACCCAGTGGTACTCTCTTTGGGTTGACTCCTAAGTAGAACTTGATTTAATGTCATGGCATGACGCAGGTGTCTTGGCTACTCATACTTTACCAAGATACCCATCACAATGCAGACGGTTGCTACCCTCAACCCACCAAAAACCAGTGTGCATTATCCTTAATGCATTAAGAAAAGTAACTATGTAGGGAGGCAGGAACATATCTGTGGCGCCTAGGCACCGGTGTCTGGTGGTAGATATGGGGTTGGTGATGTGGAGCCTATAGCAGTGTCAGTAGCAATGGCGGGTACCATCGCACTCAGTGGATCAGCAATAGGAAGGATAACAGTAGATGCCCTCCCAACAGTGGAAGACTCTGGAATCTCAAGAACAGAGGATGTGGATCCTCCAACAACTAGAGCCGAACTGGTGGACTCACCCTGAAGTATTCGCCGCTCTGCCTCCTCACGAATGCGCATGTCATCTCAAGATTGTTGCATAGCAGTAGAGGTGTCTTTTTTAAGACTCTTAGGATTGGGCTTCACCTCAGAAGTGACCTCAGTGCGCACCCTCTTTCCTTTAGCACCCGGGAGCACAAGCTCCACATCAACAAACAAATCAACCACTCTGTATAAAGCTGCTGGGACCACAATGTAGATGGAAGGCAAAACAAGAATGTGGCTAGTGTTGATAGAGCTCATGTCCTCTCTGAGTCCTGCCAGCTCATCCTGAATGTGTCCCAAATTGGGGCTCTGTATAGTCTGCAACCACGTATTCACTCGTCTTTCAAATGTATCTATTCACTCGGACATCTCACGAGTGACCCTCTCTATCTAAATCTGCACCTTAGCCGCAACAGCTGCAATAGTACACCTCACCGAAGGCTGTAGCTGATCCAATAAGGCATTCACTTGTTTCTGTGTATCGGACTGGTGCTCAACCAGGTTCTGGAGAAACTCCACAGTGATGGTAACCATACCAGAAAAAACTAGGTGTGGGGGCACAGTAGGAATGCCAGCTGGTGGCTGGGAAGTTTCTGCACCCTCAGCAGCTACACTCACCCTTGTATCAGGAATATCTAATGGGCCTCTCGTTGCTGATAATCCCTCAACTCTCACTGTACCGGCTAAAATGGAGGATGAAGCTCTCCTTTGTGCAACTGGGTTCGTAGCATCCTTTATCAACCCGACATCCTTCATCCGAGTCACCTCTATTATGTGGTCCACATCAGACATCTTTGGGACTGCAGAGACCATGTATAAGTGGTGAATCAAACAGGGAAATGGGATGCTGGTACTGGGTTTGAATGCCCACTCATGTATCTTCTCAAGGATGCAACGGGGAAAATTTATCTCTTAACCAGCCATGATGTTGGCTACTAGTACTGCACAATCAGGTGTCAGAGTATTGTCCGCCTGAGTCGGACAAATGCGAAACCGAATAATGGCTCACCAAAACTTTTTGGTTAAATTCAAGGTTGCCTTTTTGATGTCGCCTCTACGAACCCATTCTGCATCTTCGCCATTTTCTGTTATATACCCTACAACCCATCTCAATAGATTGGCTCTCTGACTTGGGTCTCGCATTTTCACTTTATCTTTTATCATTTTCATTTTGCAGTCAAACTCGACCGTGTCAACATGTAGCTCGTACGCTGGACCGAATAGAAAATGCTGAATAGTGCACTCAATAATGTCAATGGGTGCATAGCGCACCAAGGTGCTGGTGAGTGAGGGCAGGTCCTGGTATTGCTGCCTCGGCTAAAGGAGCTGATTGCCCGTGGTTGCATATGAGGCATAAAATTCCCGAACTATCTCAGGATAGTAGCCGCCTCAAGGCTCAGTCATCCAACCACATCGGTAGTGATTTAATGTCACATAGATATCTGGTACGGATGCTAAGCCCTCGGTCCGGATCCAGAGTTTCTCAAAAATGCCCCTTTTGGGAAAACCTCTCTTAGATATGGCTGCCCCCTTAATATATCTAGACCAAATACCCGGAACACACCATTTCTGATTATCTTGGGCCTCAGGTCTCTGTACTCTATCGGCCTCTTCTCATGTCTGAGTTTCAGCTTCTGGAGTGGCTTTGGTGGAACTTTTATCATCGGAGGATGACTCAGCATCGTCAGGCTCTTTTTCTTCGGTCCTAGTCCCGGTCCCAGTGTTACTCTCCCAATTGTTGTCACCCTCGTCTAACGAACCCTCTCACTCTTCAGAATGAGGAGAAGTGGTCGTTGCATGTGGTGCAATTTTGAGGGCTAGATGTAGTGTTTCCTCCTTAGCTACCTATGTTTTTGCCCCTCACCTCGGGCTGAACCTCATATACCTTCTCGAACCCACTCTTGTCTGACTCAGAGGACTCATTTAGAATCTGTCAATTTTTTCTAATAGCAGCCTCTGATTCTTGGGTTGTTACCTTCTTCGGGTTGTTCTTTGATGGCATGGTACCTGTGGGAGAAATATCAGTACAGCAGAAAGCAAGCAGACCCTAAAACAAAATTTAACAATTTTCTGTACTTGGGGTTTCACGCGTGGGTTTCATGGTCAGTGGAATGAACCATGACTCGTGAACACCCCTCGTGGTTCTCGAGAAAATATAACTGCTTGTAGGTCTGTTTTCCTCAAGTGGCATCTATGACTCGTGGTTTGATCCATGACTTGTGGATGCCCCTCGTGGAAATCAGACAAATTTAACTATTTGCAGGTCTGAGATTCATGAGTGCCATCCATGACTCATGGTTTGACCCACGGCTCGTGGATGACCCTCATGAAAATCATACCTGAGAACACTCCTCTGGTCTTATTTCTATGAGTGCATCCATGATCCATGGAATGAACCATGACCTGTAGAATGCCCTCGTAATCACTGTAACAGCAAACAACCATATTTTTGCAAAATTTTGACATAATTGCAATCACTTTTGACCCGCAACCCACATTACTCAATTTATTCAAGTATTCACTCACACAAACCATCATCCCAAGGGTTTTACACAGTTTAAATCACACAAAATTCACCCTTGGTCAAGTTATTTTACCTAAAAATTCAACTGAGGTTAGAATTTGAGTTCATACCTTAGAAAATTAGGGAAGAACTTGAGTAACTACTTGATCAATTAGGCAAGGACTTCGACCTCTTGACCCGCAACTTTCTTTTCTTGTGAGGGTCGATTTTGGCACTTTCTGGTGAAGAACACAATGGGTCAAGTTTCTAGGGCTGTTTTAGGAGCACTGGATTGATTAGGAGATGAAGGTGAAGGGTTTTGGTGTTTGATTATGAGTAGGAGAGAGGAGGGGTCAATTTTGGTTATGAAAATTTAGGGAAAATTTGATTTAGAAGGGATTTTAAACAAAGATAATCGCGGGTCGGGCCATGTCCTATCAGGTTGACAGAATTTTTTAAAAAAACTTGCCTGAGTTCCACGAGCCATGTTCACGAGTCATGGACTAAACCACAACTCGTAGAACAGGTTCGTGGAACAAGTCCTGCTACCCAAAATTTGTCTGATTATTACTAGCCAAAACCACAACTCGTGATTGGAATCACGGTTCATTGAATTGGCTCGTGGAACATGTCCTGCAGATGGCCAACTTTCTCTGATTTCTATGGCCAGAAACCATGGATCGTGGTTTAGACCATGAGTCATGGAACTGGGTCATAGATTCTGTTCTTCACTTGGCCAATTTTCACCTAGATTCCATGAGTAGGGTCTACGACTCGTGAAGTAATCCATGGTCCGTGAACCTTGCTCGTGGAACCTTACTTACCTCTTTTTCTAAGCTTATCTTTTGCAGAACCTTTCCTCTACTTATTCCTGCACACATAACAAACATGAGCCTTGGGTTGCCTCCCAAGCAGCGCCTTGATTTAACGTCGCGGCACGACACGGGTCACTTGATTATTCAGACTTCATCAAGTTTCCCTCATGAGTTGCCTCTCATGCAACGCCTGATTTAACATCTCAGCTTGATGCAGGTCACTTGATTACTCAGACTTCATCAATTTCCTTGGTTACTAAGAATTCACCAAGGGTCCAAATTTTAATAGCTTTAAGATCCTCTGTCATTCCCAAGTAAGCTTTGCTATGCTGACCATTTTCTTTGAACCTCTTGCCCTTATGATTTTCAAGATCTACGGCACAATGTGGGAATACTTGTACCACTTTGAATGGTCCAATCCACTTAGACTTCAACTTTACTAGAAACAAGCAAAGTCTGGAGTTAAATAGGAGGTCCAAATCACTCGGTTGTAAATCTCTCTTCTCAATCTTCCAGTCATGATCCAACTTCATCTTTTGTTTGTACAAGGTTGAACTTTCATAGGCATTTAGGCGGAACTCATCTTACTCATTCAATTTCCCAAGTTGCTGAAATGATGTTGCAGACCAATCTAAATTCAACTTCTTCAATGCCCACATAGCCTTATGCTCGAGCTCAACAGGTAGATGACATGACTTCCCAAACACAAGCTGATATGGTTACATACCTATTGGTGTCTTGTACGCAGTTCGGTATGCCCACAAAGCATTATCTAGTTTTCTAGACCAATCTATTTTATTCTCATGTGTTTCACTCCATACTTCTCAAGTAAAGCACGAAATAACTTGTTGCAAAAGTGAGAACCTCCATCATTAATAATCGCTAGTGGTGTACCAAATCTGGAAAAAATGTTCTATTTCAATAATGTTATGACACACTTGCCTTCATTACTGGGAAGCACAACCGCTTCCACCCACTTAGATACATAGTCAACAGCCACCAATATGTACTGCATCCTATTCGACATCACAAAAGGAACCATAAAGTCAATACCCCACATATCAAACAGTTCAGCCACAAGGATGGGGGTGAGAGGAAGCTTATGCCCCCTTGATATACCTCCTTCTTTCTAACACTGACTGCAAGCCTTAACGAAATCGTGGGAGTCCTTGTGGATGGTCAGCCAATAGTAGCCGCATTACAAGATCTTGTGAGTTGTTTGGATACCACTATGATACCCCCCAACAGGGGATGAATGGCAAGCCTCTAATATTTCCATCATCTCAACTTCAGGAACACATCTACGGATTATGGTATCATCACATACATAAAACAGGAATGGCTCCTCCCATAAGAATTTCTTAACATCAGACATGAACTTTCTTCGCTGGTGGACATACATATCAGGATGTACCACATCACTTTACAAATAGTTGGCAAAGTCTGCAAACCATGGAATCAGATCTTGGGAGGCAGCTAATACTTGCTCATTTGGGAACCAATCATCAATCTCTTGCTCATCATTAAGCTTCAGCATCGCTTCTTCCTCTAATCCTGACAAGTGATCTGCTACCTGATTTTCTGTACCCTTCCAATCCTTGACCTCAAAGTCAAATTATTGTAGCAACAACACCCATCTAATCAATCTAGGCTTAGCATCCTTCTTCGCTATAAGGTACCTAAGAGTTGCATGGTCAGTATGAACAATCACCTTAGTGCCAAGCAGATAAGATCTGAACTTCTCAAATGCAAAGACCACAACAAGCAGCTCTTGTTCTGTCACAGTATAGTTCTTTTGAGCAGGATTAAGTGTTTTTATAGTGCAGTAGATGGGATGAAGAATCTTTTCACATCTTTGGCCTAGCACTGCTCCTAACACTACTCTACTAGCATCACACATAACCTCAAAAGGCTGAGACCAATCAGGTGAAATAATAATGGGCGCGGAGATCAAGTTTTGCTTAAGGCATTCAAATGCCTTCAGACATGCATCATCAAAAACAAACTTCACTTCCTTCTCCAATAATTTGCACAAGGGATGTGAAATTTTAGAGAAGTTCTTTATGAACCTGTGATAGAAACCATCATACCCCAAAAAACTTCGGGTGCCCTTCACAAAAACTGGAGGAGACAATTTTTCAATCACCTCTATCTTTGCTTTGTTGAACTTAATACCCTTCTTGGAAATTCAGTGGCCAAGCACTATGCTCTCTTTGACCATAAAGTGACATTTCTCCTAATTCAGCACTAAGTTGCATTCTTCACATCTCTTCAGCACATAATGTAGATGAGCCAAACAATCATTAAAAGAGTCACCAACTACAGAAAAATCATCCATGAACACCTCAAAAGTGTCCTCTACCATATCTGAGAAAATCGATATCATACATCGCTGAAATATTATCGGTGCATTGCATAACCAAAATGGCATCCTCTTGAAAGCAAACATCCCATATGGATAGGTGAAAGTGGTCTTCTCTTGGTCTTCATTAGCAATCGAGATCTGATTGTATCCTAAACAACCATCAAGAAAACAATACCATCCTCTACCAGCAAGATGGTCTAATATTTGATCCATGAACGACATCGGAAAATTGTCTTTCTCAGTCCAAGCATTCAGCTTTCTATAGTCCATGCATACATTTCAACCTATGACTGGCCTTATCAAAATCAACTCATTCTTAGCATTAGGGACCACAGTGATTCCACCATTTTTAGGTACATACTAAACTGGGCTCACCCATTTGCTATCTGCAATAGGGTAAACCATACCTACATCTAGCCACTTAATGATCTCCTTCTTGACAACCTCTTGCATAGGCTGATTCAACCTATGTTGGTGCTCAATACTCAGAATGCAATCTGGCTCGAGCTGAATTTTGTGCGTGCAAATTCTAGGTAGAATTCCAATAATATCAGTAATGGACCTACCAATGGCCCTCTTGAACTTTCTCAGAATAGAAACCAGAGCTTCAACCTGCCCTTCATTTAGGTCTGTTGTAATAATAATTGTCAAGGTGTCATTAGCTCCTAACAACACATACCGAAGGTGGGAAGGAAGTGCCTTGAGCTCCAACACTGGGGCTCCTCAACAGATGGTCTGGCTGGTGGGGTCTGTCGATTCTTCAGGTCCAAATCAATCTTCTTCGGAGCATAAGTGTAAGACCCCATACCGGCAAGTGCTTCTACCATATCATCATACTCATCAATATCCTCTCCGTCAAAATTCACAATAACAGCTGCAAGTGCTTCAACACCAAGTCTGTCTTTAACAGGCACTACTAGCTGCTCCTCATCAACCACATTTATAACTGATACTATGCGCATGTCAGCATGATGTTTCTTAGATTGGTAGACATTGAAAGTAACCACCTTATTATTAAGTCTGAATTTTATCTGCCCAGTCTCCAAGTCAACCAAAGCACATCCAGTGGCAAGGAATGGGTATCCCAAGATGATGGGAACCTCAAAATCTACCTCACAGTCAAGAATCACAAAGTCTGCAGGGAAGATGAAAGTGTCAAATTTCATAAGTACATCATAGAGAATCCCCACTGGTCTTTTCACTGTATGATCTGCCATAAGAAGCTGCATTGTAGTCGATTTGGGGCTCCCAAGCCCAACTGTTTGAACACTTCTTGTGGCATAAAATTAATACTATCACCCAGATCACACAATGCTTTCACAAAATAGAAAGCTTAAATCATGCAAGAAATAGTAAAAGCTCCAGGGTTTTCCTTTTTTGCACCAGAGAACAGGAAGCTATTACACTATAGTGGTGCAAGTTATCAGCAGGCTCAAAACTTACAGTTCTCTTCTTTGTCACGAGATCCTTTATGAACTTTTCATACCCATTCATCTTCTCCAATGCATCAACCAATGGAATGATCACTGAAAGTTATTTCATTATGGAGATGAACTTGCGATATTTAACTTTCTCAGCCTTCTTGATCAATCTCTATGGATAAGGTGGAGGAGGTAATGGTATGGGCTTCAAGATCTGTGGAAGCTCTTCATTCTTCTCCTTGGTGGCTTTGGACTTCTTCTCAATTGTACTTTCATTACAATATTTTACCTCTGAATAAACCATAATTTTTGTATCATCTTTTTTAGGCTCGGCCGGCTCATCAACAACTATGGGAATAGGAGGATCAACAGTCTGTTTCTCACATTGAGTAGTCACCACCATACAATGCCCATCATTTTTTGGATTCTGGACTGTATTACTAAAAAGTGTGCCCTTCTGACGTGGATTCAAAGTTAAAGACAGTTGACTTATCTGTTGCTCTATTTGCTTGATAGCGCTGATATGTGACTCTACTTTCTGATTCATTCCTGCAATGTCAGCATGCATCTCCTTCAAATTACCATCCATCAAATCCACCTTTTGTAACACCTTGGCAATCATTTCTTTGATAGTTAGCTAATCAGATCCTGCTTCATGGTTACCAGGAGGGACATACAGGCCACTTATATCATTCTTGTAGCCATCCCTCTTGTGCCATTCAACATCCTTGTCTCTACCCCTGCTCCTATCTTTATAGCCAGACCAGTTGTAGTTGTCATCTCTATATCTGTTTCAACCTTGATTTTCTTGGCCATTGGCTCGAAAACACACCACTTGATCATTTAGATAATTATTTTCTTCATCAGATTCGTGCCCATCTTGTCTTGGTGTTTTACCTTGTAAACCTACAACGTTCACCTTCTCTTCTCTACTATTAAGAATATTTTTCACAATCACATCTATAGTTGTTTTTAACCCTACAAAATCATATCTAATCTCCTGCAATTCTTGGTGGAGAATGGATGTACCAACTACATAAGTTCCTGCCGAGCTCTCAGTCTCTCTCGTATGTCAGGCCTTGTTCATCTTTGTGACTCTATCAAGCATCTCAGAAGCATCGATGTAAGTATTTTCCATGAACGCTCCTCCAGTGACTGTATCAGCTACTGCCTTGGTGTTTGCATTCAGTGCTCGGTAGAAAATCTCCATTAAATAATCCGTGGGGATTTTGTGATTTGGTACCTGTTTTAGCTTCTTATTGAATCTAAGCCATATTTCATATAGTACCTCCATAGGTAGCTGCTTGAAATTATAGATCTCCTGCTTTAGCTGCAACATTCTTGATGAAGGGAAGAACCTCTCCAGAAACTGGCTCCTCATTTCTAGTCATGTGTATATTGAAGCATCAGGTAGTTTTGCAAGCTAAAGTGTTGCTTCTCCATTCAAAGAGAATGAAAAGAGCCGCAATCTGATAGAATATTGATCTACCCCTAGAAGGTTGTAAGCTTTGCAGATCCCCATAAAGTTCGTCAAGTGCAAGTTCGCATCATCAGTGGGCTTGCCAGAAAATAATCCCTTCAGGTTTAGTAACTGAATCATAGTGCTTGTAATATCAAACTTTGTACCAGCAAGTAGTGGTGGCAATACTATGGGGTCTATTGTCCTTGTGTCATTAATATCATTATTATCAAGGTTATAGTGAGGGACGTGTTGGGGTTTCTAAATCTGTCGGTCTCTATTCCCTCTTGGTGCGATTGGATCTTGAGGTACATTGCATCAGATTGCCTCGTCTCTCGCAGCCTGAGCATTTAGTGCAGCTTGATGAGAAGCTTCTTGTCTAGCTTGTCGGGCTTGCTGAGCTTGAGAATTTTGTTGGGCAAGTGCATCTGCAGCTTGTGCATCTTGTGCAATTTGAGCATCTTCTGCTGCCTTTTGCCTTTGCTGATCTTTGGCCAACATCTGTGCTGTGTTTTTTTTAGGTGTCAAACTCCCTTCTTAACCATATTTCTAAGAGTTCATGGGAGTTCGGCATCGAATGGAATTAGGGGATTGCCTTGACTCCTTGAACTGGGCATGCACAAGTGTGCAACTTGTGGAACAAAAACAAAAATAACAAAAAAAAGTAAAATCAGGAAATAAGGACTAATAGTCAAATAACATAATTGCTCTTAATCCTAAATTATATTCCCCGGCAATGGTGCCAAAACTTGATACTCCCAAATTACATATCCAAAAGAAGCATAAAGCGATCGTTGTTCAAATATAGAATCTAATCAAGGTTAGGGTCGATCCCACAGGGAATATGGTAGGATCTAGTTCAACTTTGTGTATTCGCGCTCTTAGCCGACTTATTTCCCTAAAGGGGGGTTTTAAGTAACAATTAATGTTTGTAAATTATTAAGTAACCAGTAATCAACAAGTATCAATATTGTTGTGATTTAGAGAGCATATGGACTAGGACTGTGTTCCCCATGAGTTCATAACGATGTAGCCGTTGTACTAGCAATCTATTCTGATGCTTAGCATACAATATCGGTAAGTTAGGTTCACCTAAATGGTTGGTGCCCTAGATAGATGAATTTCACCATGAAACTTGGTCCGTCCACGGGTGTATACTTTACTAACCCTTACCTTTGATCTCAGATTAGCTATTCCCGGACAAGGTCAAACTATTAGATGAGGGTTGATAGCCTTAAATCTCTATTGTAACAAATCCTTTTCCTATTTTTTTACCTCCTTGGTCCAGCAAGTAATAATAAGGCAAGTTCTAACATTTGCAACCGTTAAAAAGCAATCAAAGCGAAGGGAAGAACAATACATGCATAAACACCGCCCTAGAATTGCTAAGTACTTTGCCTACTTTTTTAATCCATCATGGTTCCCACAACCCTACTTGTGAATTTAGCTACTCATGTTCATAAGTAAACAATCATAAGTTGTTGAAGCATTCATGTTCATACACTTACAAGAAGAAGTAAAAAAATCCGGAAACTTGAATAATTGAAGAAGAATCAAGAATCAATATACTTGTTAATCTCTCAAAATCAAGAACAAATCAATACCAAGAGTTTAATAATATGTTTCCTACAAAATATAGAGCATAAAATGTAAAAGAAAACCTAGAAAAGATATTTATAGACATAAGAAATCCTATGCTAAATGAACAAAATCCTATGCTAAATGAACAAGGAAAATTGGAATCGGCAACTTCCACGGACACAGTCTATGGTCCGTGGAAACTTCTACAGGCCGTCAAAGATCCTCGTGAAACTCAGAGCTTTTGTCATGTTGCACGTTCACTTTTATGAGTTCATTCTGTGGTTCGTGGATTGATTTACGGCTCGTGGATTGGCCTCGTGGAACTCAGGCTGTTTATCATCTTGTAGCTTGTTTTCCACAGGTTCCATCCACGACTCATGGAATAAATCATGACATGTGGAGTGGCCTCGTGAATCTCAGACCTTTTTCTCCTCCTCTATTCAGGTTTCATGAACAGGAATTATGACTCATGAACAGGTCCATGGTTCATGGAAACCTCTCGTAGAACTCAGGCTTCAGGCACCATCTGCAGAACTCTTTCCACGACTGACTTCCATGACTCGTGGATGCATTCATGACTCGTAGAGTTGAATCGTGAAAGTCAGGTTTAGCCAAATTTGTAGACTTTTTATGTACTTAGTCTCCGAACCATATTTTCCTGCACAATACTCAAAAACACATCAAATCTACTAAAAATCGCTAAAGAACATACTCCAATTCCAAGTTTTAAGCGTCTAAAGTGCCGCAAAATAATGGCACATCACTTGTCCCTTAAATTTTCAGCCATTTCCACCATTTCCCTCTCACTCTAAAACCAGTTCCATCACCTAAAACTTGTGCAAATCATTTCCTATCCGCAGGAATTCTTCGATTGGTGAATATTATTGTTTGCCCCTTCACTTTGGTAAGTTTCTTTTTCCCTAATTTCTTCTTAACCGTGACTAAACCTCCATTAACGCTTCTTAGCTTACCTTGGGGTTAACTCTTGTGTTGTAGCTGCTGGTTGGGGAGCTATCATTCATTGAGATGCATTTTTCACCTCATGGAATTGTTCCCTCTCTCCGTGGTACGTAATTTTTCATTTTATTTTTTATTATGCAATGTTTTCGCATGTTGATCCCTCTTCTTCTCAAGGCTATTTAGTCCCTTCCTTTTCCCTTTTTCTACTTATTTTTTGAGAATGTGTTCTTGGCAAGGTTGGAAATAGCGTACTAATTTTTGTTTTTGGTTTCAGATTGCGAGGCCCACGGGTCCACTTTTGATTCGGATTTCGATCCAGCTAAATTATTAGTATTATGGGTGTCATTAGCTTCATATTGATGAGTAGATGTTATTTTTTATAGTTTGAGTGCTATTCGGGGCTTCTTGTAGCAGTTTGGGCTCGGGCTTTGGCTTCCTAGTAGCTTATCATCGGACATCAGGTAGGTTACGGCTTACCCACCTTAGACTTTGCCTATATTTGATATAATTGTACTATTTAGCGTCTTTGGGTTGCGTTTACTAGGTTGGCACCCCAGACCTTATCTGCTTTCCTTCTGTCCATTTTATTCCATACGTTGGCTTTAGTATTTGAACTTGTTCTGTAGTATTACCCCTTGTGGCCCTTTGTAGCCTTGTATTCACCATTGGACAATAAATTGTGGGATTTGAGAGATGTCTGTGAGTCCCGAACATCGATTTATGATTTATGAGCTGTTTATCTGTGTTGTAGAGTGGATTGAGCTTGTACAGGGCTGGTAGGTTGATTGTGAGTAATTGGGCTATTGATTGTACTCGAGCATATCTTTACTATCATGAAAAAGGGTTTTCTGCATTAATTTACTACTATTATGGCTGTGGGCCTAACTATCACTAGTTTCTTAAACCTTGCATGGCCTCCATGGCCTATTTTCAGTTATAAATGGATTTACAATGGATTTTAACTGGTTTTATGGATATTCTTGGAGTAAAAGAGATTTTATGATGAGTTTTCACACAAACTCTAGACTCGGCTAGGCTAGAGTTTTAGACCTATTTTCTACTGATTTGGTACGATACTAGGCTCGGTTGGGATGAAGCTCTAGACATGACTTTTTACTGATTTTAGACTTGGATAGAGTTTGGGCATGCATCTTAAGACATTGAAAGTGTGTATATGGTCTTAGAGACCTCCATGGGCCTTGTTGATCTGGACTAGGGACTATGGGCTGAGAGTGTCGGAGGAGGGGTATGCAGGGGAGTAGAGGTATACGAGCGAAGCCTTTCATGGGTCCTACCTATTGGGCCAATGAGGTTCATACGGTACCACCTGGCATTTCATAGCATATCATACATTGTTTGCGGCTCCACCTTTTTTTGTTGTTTGTTGAGTGTACACTTCAGTATTATGGGATGCCGGAGGATTTGTTTTCACTTGTATGTGTTTCTCGGGTGTATGGGAGCCCGTTGGGACTGTAGGTAGATTAGCTTACTCATTCATATTATAGTTACTGGTTAGTTTGTCTTCCATATCACTCTTACCTTATGAATTATACGGTTAGCATGATTATGTATGTTGCTTTTCCTTCTCTCTTTTTATTGAGGTTACTGGTATACCACCATGTTCTTTAACTCTTTATATATATTATTGTTAAAAGGACTCAGGTGCGTTCTCTACTCCTTCACCTGTGTTCTGTGATATATATCTTTTGTGGCTAGATTTGTATACTTGTTATTCCTTGTCTTCTGTCTGTTACTATCTTCCTTGTGTTTTTCCCTGTTTGTTTTCATGACTACTTCTTTCTTATCTACTTTATACTGCTCTTATATCTTATATATGCTCAGTCAGCCTATGATGCCTACTAGGTACCCATTTCTTTACAGTTGGTGCTCATACTATACTTCTGCATCTTCCTAGTGCAGATCCTAGTATGAGCTATCACCGTTGATCGCGCAGACTCATGCAACTTTTAGGCATCCAAAACGTAGGGTGAGCTCTTAGCGATCGGGGCTTGGCTTTACCTCATCTTTTGTTCTGTGTACTCTTTTGCTATTCAAAGACAATTGTATATTCGTATTTTGTACCCTCATGTACTCTGTATATTTTAGTAGTGGCGTCTATACTATAATACCAGGTCGTGGGATGGTTTAGTTTCTGCATATATATATATATATAATGATTTAGTTTCTGCATATATATATATATATATATATATTAGGTTATTTCCTCATTTTATGTCTTCTTTATATTCTTCCTCTTATTACTCTATTTTGTACGTACTTCGCTTCTTTAGTGGCCCATTACTAACCATTTTGAGCTACGGGGATTGGTTCGCCTACAGGGGGGTCGTATGTGCCATCATGACCTGAGAAAGTGGGTTTGATAGCTTGGTATCAGAGCCTAGGTTCACCGATGTCATCAATATAGGAACCAATGTCTAGTAGAGTCTTGCAAATTAGGGCAAAGACATCTGTAACCTATCTTTGAGAGACTATACTTGCATTTTAGGAAACATGACTCTTTTCTTACTTCTGTATAGTGTGTCTTATCCTAGATGGCTTCCTGGAAAATCTCATTTGTTCTAGTTCTCTCTTTCGTAGATGGCTCGTACGAGATCTTCAACAGCGGATGAGGGTGAGCCTTCGACACCAGCATACCCGACTCCATCTAGGGGTCGGGGTGGTCATAGAGGTAGAGATCGAGGACATGCCCGAGCAGCGGCACTATTTAGAGCTCCTGAGGCCAAGGTTGAGCCCGAGATAGTCCCAGATTAGCAGCCCATAGACCAGGGGGTAGCCCAGTTACCCTAGGCTTGTATGTCCTTTCAGTTCTATCTGGGCCGATCAGAGAAAGCACTCTTATACTGCCTAGTGTTGATTCGGCAATTTGTGTTAGAAAGGGTCTTGCCATAGTCTATTCCTTTGGTTTGTCTGAATCCTCTTGCCACTAACCTTGCTTTATATCTCTCAATCTCCCCACTTGGCTGGAATTTCATAACTCATCACCCTCATCTCCAACTTATTCATGGTTTTTAGTTTTTACTATTATAAAAACTTATTTGGAGACCAAGGCGAGGGGTCATCTTCGACAACCAACCAGTGGAGTCAGCCTCTCCGCCATCCCCCCCTCCCCCCACACCCTCTATAACGGAAGTACGTAAAAACCTTGCATTTTGTGATCTTCCACTTCAGTCTGTATTTTTTGGATAACCGGGACCCAATGTTGATTTCTAATTTATATGTTAGCTCTAGGGGCGTCCCATCTGATTAGTTCCCTTCGTATTTCAATCCAATCAATCGATCGATCAAAAGGCTAATCTCTTCTATTTGGGCCGGTAGCTAAAAGAAAGTCCTCTCTTTCTCTTGAACAAGGGAAGGGCAGCATATCATTAGCTTCAATTGAACAAGCTCAACCTTGAAAAAAAGGTAAGAAAAGGGTAAATAAGACAAGCGATCAAGCTAGCAAGTCAGGGATACAGGATGGATTTTTCCAGGGTGTGTAAACTTTCTTAGAACATTTCTGTGAATGCTATTCTGATCTAAATGGTCTTATTCTTTGTCCCGTGCTAGGAAGCATTACTCCTCTTTTCATTTCAAATTCAAGAATATGATTGATACGATTAATTGGTCTGTGCTCTACGAGCTACGAGCAGAGCGAATGAACATAAATCTTTTCAAATATCATGAATATCCTTCTCCCCTTATCTCCTTATCTTCCTATTTATAAGCCACAACTTACTTTGACGCTTGATCATGAGCAAATTTTGAGTATTGAATTTTCCCAACCGAGTGAGCACCCTTATGTCTCTAGTAGATAGATTCAACAAGGAACCTTTCTCAGAGGAAGAAGGACATTAGTTTGAAGTCAAGCCTTTATTTGAGCAGATCTCTTTCTTTCCGGTCATTGGCAAGCGCAGATGGGATTTCACCCCACTTATGTTATGGGTGGGATGAAGGCATCTACCTCATTTAGTTCCTCTACTGGTAGTCTAGTTGTAGTTTTGAGCGGGTGTACCCATGTTCTATCTCGTAGTCACCTAAGCGGCAGAGTCTATAAACTCAAATGGTTTGAGAGTTGCCTTCAGGTTTAGCTATAGCCCAGTCAACTGTTGGAGGCAAAAACAAAGAAAAAATAGAAGAATCGAGTACACTGCATCTCTAGTGAACCATTCTACTAAGGTTTCACGAAGTCAGTGAAGAATGATAGTGGCTCTCTCTTCCCAGTAGCAGGTGAGACAAAAAAGACTGCTAACGCCCCTTACATTTCCCTCTTTGAGTTGGCCTATCAAGGGGATCCTCTATCCCCGACTTTGTTTATCCTCTCTGCAGAAGTTCTTTCGAGAGCTCTTAACTCCTTATTTGATGATAGTCAATTTGTTGGATGTGGGTTGCCTAAGTGGAATTCTAATTTGAATCGCTTAGCATATGCGGATGACACCATTATCTTTTCCTCTACTAATATTTATTCTTTAGAAAAGATTATGTCTAATCTACAAGAATATGAGAAGCAATCGGGACAGAAGATCAATAAAGAGAAGAGCTTTTTCTACTTACATCAGAATGTTGCAAGGGAAACAGCTACACAGGTTGGTCAGAGCACTAAAATGGTAAGGGGTTTGTTCCCAATGAAGGATCTGGGGTGTCCTATAACTCACAAGAAAAAAAGAAAAGAAGATTACTCAGAATTACTTGACAGGGTGAAAGGGAAGCTTCAAGCATGGAAAAGGAAAATGCTTTCGTATGGTGGTAAGGAAGTCCTACTTACAAGTGTTATCCAAAGCATTCCCATTTATGTGTTATCTGTTATTGTTCCTCCCCCTTGTGTTATCAAAGATCTTCACAAGATTTTTGCAAAATTCTTTTGGAGAAACAAGAAAATAGGTAAAAGTAAGCATTGGTCAGCTTGGACAAAGGTGTGCTTGCCCAAAAAAGGAGAATTCGGATTCAAAATCCATGTTTGATGTATCTCAGGCTATGTTTGATAAATTGTGGTGGAACTTTAGGACACAAAATAACTTGTGGTCTAACTTCCTATGGAACAAGTATTGCAAGAAGCAAATTCCATCTCTTGTACAGTGGAAAGGAGGCTCACTAGTTTGAAAATACATGCTGGAAAACAGAGAGAAAGTTGAAATTTTTTTGTGGTGGGAACCTGAAGGGGGAACTTCTAGTATTTGGTATGATAATTGAACCAATCTTGATCCTCTTTTCATGCATCCCTCAGAGAAACATACTTATCATGAAATGAAGGATATTGGGATTTTTCTTAAAGAAGAAGGCTGGGATTTTCAATCTATGCAAGAAAAGGTTCCAGAGTATGTGGTGGAGCATATTAGGAATAACTTGAACATAGCCCATCTGATGGAAGTTGAAGACAAACCCTGGTGGATAAAATCAAGCACTAGTTGCTTCAGTGTTAAAAGTGTGTGGGATCTATTAAGAAAGAGGGAAGTTGAAAATGAGAACCTCAAATTGTTGTGGTGTAAAGGGTTGCCTTTCAAAATCTCATTCCTTGCTTGGAGGGTGTGGCAAGGCAAGGTGGCAGTAGCTCACATAATGAATACTTAGAATCCTGATTTATGAGAATTTTTTTGATACAATTTGAGGACATGAGAGAGTTGTTTTGTGAAGTGTTTGAGTAAAAATGAGAATAAAAAAAAGGAGAATTTTTTTTTGATACAATCCGGGAATGTAAGAGTTTTTTTTGGAGTGTTTGAGTAAAGATGAGAATAAGAAAAAAAAAGGGAAAATATTTTTCTATAAAATCTGAAGATGTGAGAAAGTTATTTTGTTGAGTGTTTGAGAAGAGATAAGAATAGGAAAAAAAGATGAAAGATTCTTCAATAGAAATCGAAGATGTGACCGAGTGATTTTGGAGTAGCGCTTGAGTAGATATGAGAATTGAGATGATGATATCGTTACTTTTTTTTTATGTCCAAATAATCAGTTAATGAACTCTATTTAAATGGGTAAGTGATTCCTCACTATCTTTAAAAAAAAAATTAAGTTCCTTTAAAAAAATTATAGAATAAGAAGACCAAAGAGTAACAATTAAGCTAGCATGTGACCATAGATTTTGGATCAGATATTAAAAATTTATCTCAAAAATTACAAATTTCAAAATCTAGTCCAGATCAAACTTTTATTATTTGAAACTTTGACTCACAAAATATAAAAAAAAAATCAAGTAAAATATATTTTTGAACACAACTTCATGTTTTAAAATTTATTACTTCAAAAACTCAAGTTTTAAGGTTTCACTTCAAAGTCTATGGCAAAAAATGACCTAAAATAAAGATTGTTATTATTACTTTCATATTGAGAAGAATCACCATATATAAGATTCTTTTACCCTATTATATTTACAATGCAACGAAAATTGAGGAGATAAATATTTTGTTAAGTGAAATTCTAATATACAAAATATTTAGTTGATTTTTGTGTTTAGAATTATTTATGTCGTCATAAAATTTAATATACAAAAAGTTCGGAAGAAGAATTAGTTATGCTACGCGCGCCCTAGCTGTTAAGTCTGTTATTATAATTGTCAATTAAAAGCTTTAGTAGATCGTGATGTTTACTTGTTGTTTGTTGAATAACCTAAACTAAATAGATGATAATTGTAATAATAAACAATGGATAATATATTTTATTTTTACCAATTTAAGGAAATTTAAATTTTACATTATATATCACTAAAAAAATTGAAAAAAGAAATATATAAGTAGACATTGCATTTTTTTTTTTTTTTTTTCTATAACACTATATAAAAGTAAAGTCATCTTGATGAGGTTGGTGATTTGATAGTAACCTCTAACTTATATGTTAATCATTGAAACAAATACATAAAGGAAGAAAACTTTCTCATAGTGGTGTGTGTCATACAGTGATGAAATACTCCTTTATTTCATAATAAATAATATTTTTGCATTTTTCTTTTGATTCAAAAAAGTGATGTCTCACCTAATCAACAAGGTATTAATTGTTCTTTGTCAAATTTACTCTTATTTAAATGAGCAATTTATGTAACCAAGAACCAATATTAAATATCCTTATGTTCACTTTTCTTTGTCCACAATGAACTTTGTACTTTCTTTAAGAAAATAATAAATGAAGTGCATATTTTACTATTATATTCGTAGTTTTTAAAAAAATCATGGAAAATATGATTTAGAAAATTAGTAGTTAATGTTAAGAAAATAAAAAGAAAAAAATTATATCTATCACTTGATATGGTATGTTGGACAAGTAAAAATACACATTTATTTTAGTACTATGAACAAATAAAAATGAATGGAGAAAGTAAATACTATTTAATTAAGTGTAAAATAGTAAAATCACTTTTTTCTTTCTAGACTAGAACTGGGTAGACTTCTTAAGGGGTGCACCCAAGTAAAAAAACATCACTTAATATGAAACAGAGAGAGAGAGAGAGTAGTAATTATGAGTTTAGTTTCTATCACATTGAATAGTAATCATGAACGACTACACAGAAATAAGTGAAGACTAGCAGGATAGGAGCAAGAGATCGACGAGAATTTTAATAATGCTGACTTAATTAATTAAAACTAGTTTGATATAATAAAAGAAAAAGATAAAATCCTCAAAAGTGCAAGAGAAAAAAGATGTACCATATTTAAAGTAAATAGTCTAACACACGTAAAAATAAAGGGGGGGGGGGTTCTCCTATAGACGGTAGTCGCAATCATTCGACCTCGACCTCGACCTCATCCTTGTTGAACTTGATTTTCCTCCTACAAAATGCATGAATATAAATACTTTGATAACATCGTCAAGTAAGAAGTGACACTGATATAATGAATTAATTTTCAGATGGCTACTTAATTAATAGTTATTATCTCAAATGATAATTTTTTTTAGATGAAAATTATTAGTTGATTGACTGACAATTATAAATTTAGTCATAAATGAGTTCAATCAATAAATGAAGTGGAGGTACATCATATAATTAATTGTATAGATACGAAAAGTTTTTCGTTTCACATACCATTTATTTGAATTTTAGATGTTGATGGACTTTCACATTTGACCAAAAAACACGTCCTGTACTTCTCTCAGTGTAGTATTGCAATAAATTAATTAAATAACATAAAAAAAAAATTAGTCACTATAATATCATGAAAATTTTTGCAAATTCGATGACTCGTGATAAGATTCGAGGTATACATAAAAATGTTGATTCTTAAACATAATAATTGAAAGTAAATTAAAGACAGAAATTGATTATAATAAGCTAATAGTCATGCAAGGTGTACCAAAACATCTGATTCAACTCTAAAATTAAATTCTTCATTATTATAAAACTACATAAAGATTGTTATATGAAAAATTAAAAGCACATCTCAAAGATTAGCAAATTAATTGAACATTTTATGACAAGTAAAAAAATTAAGGCGATGTTAATTATTAATTTACCGTATCTTTGTTGTCAGAAGATTTTTCATTTTCTCTTACACAGACTTCAGTTATCCAGCCATCAGGTAGGATAAAATCTTTAGCAATCCTTTTACGTTTGCACCAATTTTTCTCTATTTTTTCTCTAAATGATTCTTGTAGAGGATTAGTAGTTCTTCTCTGAAACCTTCTAGGGTTAGTTCTTTTTTCCACCAATGGCTCATTAGTAGATTCGACAACAAGAGCTTCTATTTTTCCTTTTCTAACCTCCTCATCACCTTTCGAATTTTGTAAATTAGTTTCACATTTCTGTACCTCTATATCATTTTCTTGTGTTGTCACTTTTTTATCATCATCATCATCAATAAAATCTTTCTCTTGATTCTCATCATTCATACAAGAATGATCATCATCAACTTTGTGGATTTGATAAGTTGAAATCTTGCGATGATCCCATTCATCACCTTCAAAAAGTGGATCAAGTGCATAGTATATATCATCATAAGTATCCATCCCTTTGAAATTAACTAGATAGATAGAAGGCCAAAATTTAAGAAGAAAATAGAAAAAAAGTATGAAAAAAAGGAGAATTTATCGATATAATCTAAGGATGTGAGAGATTTTTTGATGGATTATTTAAGTAAAGGAGAAAATTTTTTTGATATAATCTAAGAAAGTCACAGAGTTGGCTGGTGAATGATTTTGAGTAAAGATGCAAATAAGAAGAAAAGGAAAAATAAAAGTTTCGATGTAATATGAGAATCTGAGAGAGTTGTTTGGTAGATTGCTGAATAGAGATTAAATTAAGAAGAAAAGGAGAAACTCTTTTGATATACTTTGAGGATGTGAGAGAATTGCTTGGTGAATTCTTTGAGTAATAAGAATAAGAATAATAGGAGAAAAAAATTCGATACAATCTAAGAATGTGAGAGAGTAATTTGTGGAGTGTTTGAGTAGAGTGAGAATAAGAAAAAAAGGAAAAAAGATTTTTTGATACAATCTGAAGATGTAAGAGAGTTATTTTGTGGAGTGTTTAAGTAGAGACAGAAAGAGGGAAAAAAGAAGAAAATATTATTCGATACAAATCGAAGATGTGAGAGAGTGATTTTGTGGAGTATTGCTTGAGTAGAGATGAGAAATGATATGATGACACCGTTACTTTTCTGCTTTTGTCTAAATAATCACTTAATAGATTGTATTTAAATGTGTAGGTGATCCCTCACTATTTATTTCTTAAAATTTAAGTCTTTTTTAAATTTTTATTATGTTGTGAAAATATTTTAGTATCTCAAAAAGAATAGATTTTTATTAATTTTCAAGTTTATTAGCCTTATAAAGACAACATCATTTTGGTCAAACCAATGGTTTAAATTTTCATTTGATGGAGTTAATAGTCTTAATTGATAATTATTTTCAATAGCCAATTCATTCTCCATTAACCTCTCTTTATTATCTTATTTAATACTCTTTATTTGTGATAAATATTCCTTGACTATAAACTTTCTTATACCTATATATATAGATATATCTCTTCTCCTATTGTGAAAGGAGAGGAGAATCTTCCTTTGTTAGATATACACCATAACTATAACAGAAAAACATTTCTTCTCTTTGTTAGTTTGCTGAGTTTTTCTATTTACTTAATCTTTGTTAGATTATGGCTCCTAGTTTATACTAGATGAGCTTGTTGAATCCTGGGGGATACACCTATACTGGGTGAAATATCCTTAAGGATAGTGTCTTTGACACGCCTCAAGTTATGTTATGAAAATTCCTACAAATATTCGTGATGAAGAATTCCTACAAGTATTTTTGGTGAAGTATTTTTCGTAAGATTTCCAACAATCTTAAGGATATTTGAAACGTTTTCCTTAGGGAAAATCAATTACAACAATGTTGATGAAGCTTTTTCAAGAGAATTGGTAAATCCAACCAAAATGAACATGTAAGATAAAGTAAATTTTCCACTGGCTAGATTGATATTTGGAAATATTTTCTTTTTACAAAAGAAAAAAAGGTCCGTGTTTCAAACTTTAATATTTACAGTGTAATTGTGTTTAACTTATATATTTGCGTGTGTTGTATACTTTCTCTATGCACCATTGATAAACCAATTAAATGGTAATTGAACAAATTGGTGTTTATTTGAAGAAGTAATATTTCTGTTAAATTATTTCATTCACATATGTTATCTACTTGTAAGTTGGAAGAGAAAAGAAAAGGATCGCAGTTTAAAGTTCAAGTTGGGATAAATTCGTGAGTTTTACAATATTGAAATTTTGTGATAAAAAATTATTGTTGAATTACTCGTGTAAAATTAGTTATGGATAATTTCAAAATGATTATCACTTTGTGTGTGAAAAGCTATACTATTATATTTCTCAATGTAATAGAAGATTACGAGAAATGGTAATACTTTGTGTGTGAAAAGCTATACTATTATATTTCTCAATGTAATAGAAGATTCGGAGAAATGGTAATCCCGCTAAAAACTAATTTGACTTATAAGCGGATGATATAATTATTGTGGTTATTTCTCAAGCTAATCTTGTGACTAATATGTGAAAGATTGGGTGGTAGACTGTAACGACCGGGTCCGTCATTACGGGTAAACTTTTTGTGCCAAGTTTTAGAGTTAGAAAACTTCGGGTTTGGGAGTTTGAAATTCTAGGCTAGGCTAGCCTCGATCGATTTTGGAGCGAGGTATAGTCTAGGGAAATCCGGGTGAGGATTGGGTATATATGTCTTGTTTTCAGCTAGTTTTTCACGTAGCCAAGACATAAAAGAGTCTGAAAGACTTTTCGAAATCGAATTCGGGTAAGTAGAACTCCCGGAATCGAGGTTGACGTGAAAAAATTATTTCAGAACGTCGGAAAAATAAGTGTGTTATAAAATGGACTAGTTTTGAAGATTTTACAACTTTATGTCCTGTGTTAACCGCAACAGTGGTTAACACTCCGCCATAGCGACCTCCGCTGTAGCAGAGAAATTACCGCTACAACTGTAATGACCCTCCAGGCCATTTTCTATTTTCTGTGCCTTTTCTGCGTTTCGAGCTTTCCCTTAGCGGCTACAGGTCATTTATGACTTACTGGGACTGACGGTATGGTGCACGGGCTGTCCGTTAGGTTGTTATGACCATTTCTCTATTTTAGCACTTAAGGTTGGTAAATCTTTGACTTCGGTCAACTGTCTTAGCAAATGCGCTCAGAATTAAATTCCGAAAGTTCCATTGGCTCCGAAACGGGGATTTTGGTCTAGTGGGACCATTGTTTGAGTCTGAGTGCTTTCGGTTTGGTTCTGTGTGGCTTTGTGTGTTTTGAGGTTAGTTTGGCTGGTAGGGTTGACTTTGGTCAACATTTGGGGAAGACGGCCTCAGATTGGAATTCCATCAGCGTCGTTAGCTCCAGAATATCGACTTTGGGCTAGGGGGACCTTTGGTTCTAGTCCCGAGGCTTTCGGGCTCATTTTTGAGTTTTGAGTTTCGAGTTAGTTTTGGGCGTGGGGACTCACTTCTCATTAAAATGATCTCCGTTGGAAGTTTTGTTGATTCCATTGAGTCTGGAATGTCATTTCTGGTAGGGTATCATAGTTGGTTTGTGTTCACGGGGTTCTGGATGAATCTCGAGGGTCCATCGAAAGATTTTTGGACTTGGTGTTTTGCTGGTTGCTGCATTAAGTTGCAGACAACTTTGCCCTTCGCGATCGCGGGGACCCCATCGCATTCGCGATGGTCTAGTTTCTTTACCATCGCGTTCGTGTAGGGTTCCTACGCGTTCACGATGTAGCTGGCTGGGACCCAGCTCGGCTTCCTCTTTGCGAACGCGGCCTGGACCATCGCGAACACAATGGTTGGGCCGGCTGTTCTCCGCGAACGCGGGGGTCCTGTCACGATCGCGATAAAGGACCCCTGACACTTATATTAAGTCCCAACTTCATTTTCTCCTTCATTTATTCGAGGGCCTCCATTGTTAATCTCCAAGCTCCCAAATTCCAGCTCTCTTGCATCAATACCATTCACCTGGTAAGTTCCTCCATCACCCCTCTCCTCATTCCGTGTAAATTCCCGTGATTCTCCCGCTAAATTCCCTTGTTGCTAAATCTTTAGAGTTGGAGAATTCTTGTGGAAACTGATTGTTTGGGATCTGCATGCTCCAAAAATTGTGCAACTCAGCTCCGTGACGTGTTTTCTTTATCGAGGTTGGTTTTCGCCTTTGAATTCTGAGCTTTTCCATTTTATTTCCGTAAATTAGTAGCACTTCGGGGCTATTTTGTGCCTCGAATCGAGCTCCGATCGCACCCAAACTTTGGGCATGGGTTCCTTAACCCACCGCAAGAATAGTTGTAATTTTTGTTTTCTATTTCATTGCGCGAGCCCCGAGGGTCATTTTTCCGACCTAATTTTTTGTATAGCAATAAGGGTGTCATTATTCTCGTCTTGACATCTCGTTTATGTTCTTGATAGCGTGGCAGCTTTCTGAGGCTGTTCGAAAAGGGAAGGCACACGAGTGATGGTTCATGCTGCAGTTCGACCCCGAGGTAGGTTACGATTTACCTTCTTGACTGAGTTAGTTAGGTCTTATATATTTATATGTTACTGAAACTCTAGGTTGGATTTTAGATAGACCTTAGGCTTAAATCCTGTTTATCATGTTAATTGGCCATTTCAAGTTTTTAGCACTTAGGATTGTATGTTATCCTTAGCCTAGGAGCTTGTTTCTTCTGTGTGACTAGCCTAAGACCCCTAGCATGCTTTTAGGAGGCTTTAGAGGTAGAATAGAGCTTGCCCGTTGTTTTCCGCTTTTATTTTCTGCTTTGCCGCTTTATTCTATCGTTATATGTAACTATGAGCCCGAGGCCATGGCTAGGATTTGGATGGATTCCAGGTCAGTTCTCTTGTTTTGGAGGGTACTTTTGCCCTGTTTGATCTGATAGTGTGATTATTCCTCTGCTTGTGAACATTCATACTCATATCACTTGGCATATCATTGGTACAGTACGAAAATGATTTTTCAAAGGCTTTTGGGTTTGAAAAGAGGGTTTTCTACTGTTGTGATGTATTTTGGACTAAAATCGAGCTACTTTGAGTATCACCTTAGTTTTTGAGAGGGAAAGAGGAACTACTATTTTTTGTATATAAACTTATAGTCTAATGCGATATTCCGGACTCCCGATGAGTTATTCCGGGTATTTTACTTTCTCTTTATATACACATTAGTCCGATGCGGTATTCCTGAACCCCGATGCATTATTCCAGGTATTTTATCATTTCATATATATATATATATATATGCATAGTCCGATGCGGTATTTCGAGCGCCTGATGCGGTATTCCAAGTTTATATTATATTGCATTCATATATGCATCATCGTGCATCGCATTACATTTGCCTGGCATGTGGATGGACTCTGGTTTGGCTTTTTGTGGTTTCTCTTTTCTCTTTTCTTTTACTGGTATGTCTCCGGCTTTATAACTAGATTTAGGTGGATCCCTGTATAGTTAGCTACTTTCTTGTAATCTATATTTATATATATTATCTTTCTGCGCTTGTCGACCTATGATGCCTACTTAGTACCCGTTGTATTGGTATTCATACTACACTCTGCATCTCTTTTTCTGATGCAGCACCTAGTACGAGCCACCCTCGTTGATCTCCTGTCGTTCGAGGTCCGTTGCAGTTTGGATCGCGGTGAGCTCCCGGTGCTTTAGAGACTTTACTTGCTTTCCATCTTGTACTTCATGTCTATATTTTGTATTTTGGATAGACAGAGGTTATTGTATAGCTACTCCTTACTTTAGTCGCTCTTGTACTAGTGACACTAGGTCCGGGTTGGTGTTCGGGTCATTTTGTCTTTTCGGTCACTTTAGGGCCATCTTTTGTATATTGTGTACGTTGGTATGTATATATATGCTTTGGCCCTATATTTTGTTATATCTTCCACTTCTCTTTATTTACTGCTTTCCGCATGTTTGGGATGGGCTTGTCTGCTAGGGAGTTATGTAGAGGCCATCATGGTCTGATTTTGGGTCGTGATAGAGTGGTATCAGAGCAAGGGGTTCACCAGTCTCACCGGTACAAGAGAAAGTGTCTAGTAGAGCCTCGTGGATAAGGTACGATGACGTCCGTATCCTATCTGTGAGGGGCTATAGGACATTCCTTAGGAAAGGCTTCGTTTTGTTTGATTCTTTATCGTGCTTACTTGATTTGATCAACTCCTATGTAAATTTGTTTCACTCCTTCTCAGATGGTTCGGACGAGATCTTCAGCGGGTGAGGACGAGGCCCCTGCCTCTGCAATTAGAGCCCCAGCTAGGGGATGGGGTAGAGGTCGACCCAGAGGTTGAGGCAGGGCATGGGTTGTGGCACCAGCTCGGGCTCGGGCTATATCACTGTCACCAGAGCCTGAGGTTAGAGCGGATGAGGTTCAGCATGAGCCGGAGCATGTAGGGCTAACCCAGCATCTGGCAGGTTTTATAGCTACTTCGGTATTGCAGGACACCTTTGTTAAATTGTTGAGGTTTCTTGAAGGTATGACTCCACCAGCCGCTTCGCCAAGCACTCTGATTGGTTCTCAGGTTCGAGGTGAGGCTCATACTTCAGCTCAGGCGGCAGCACAGGGTTTAGGAGCGCAACCTATTACTGCGGCTCCTAGATTTGAGGTACTATTGGTCCCTTCAGTTGCTCCCCCTCTTCTAGACGTGCCAGTTATGTCTTCTAAGGAGCAGAAGATGCTGGGTAGGTTCTTGAGATTGGGTCCTCCGAAGTTTTCAGGTGCTTCTAGGAAGGATGCACACGAGTTTCTGACTAGCTGCCAGGAGAGGTTACATAATTTGGGGTTAGTTGAGTCTCATGAAGCCGATTACACCGTGTTTCAGCTGGATGGTCCAGCGAAACAGTGGTGGAGGTCATATGTTGCTTGTAGACCTGTCGGGTCACCTTCGCTTACTTGGGATCATTTCTCCGCAGCTTTTCTGGAAAAATATATACCACGTAGCATGAGGGAGCATCTGATGGATCAGTTTGCTAGGTTGGAACAGAGATCCATGACAGTGTCTGAGTATGAGGTTCGTTTCCACCAGTTGTCCAGGCACGCCACTATGATTCTACCCGCCGAGCATAAGAGAATACGCTGGTTTGTTCGGGGTTTGACATTGAACCTCCACTTGGCCACAGTGGGTATGGTAGGGTCGGGTCAGTCTTTTCTGGAGATAGTTGATCATGCCCGTACTATTGAGGGAATAGTTCACGAGGCCCAAGTGGGCAGCGATAAGACACCCCGCTATCAGGGCAATTTCAGTGGTTCACAGGGGCGTGATAGGGGCTACTATGGTAGAGGTCAGCACCAGCAGCGTTTCTAGCCGAGCCGGCCTATTCAGGTGGCATTACAGACTACTGAGGGTCAGAGTAGCCAGAGTCTCCTTCCTGCTACTCGAGGTGGTCATTCAGGGTCTACAGGTTGTGGTGGTTGTTCTGATTCAGCCATGAATTCACAACAAAGTACACATGGTCGGTGTTGTTATGAGTATGGCGAGATAGGACACTTTGCTAGGGAGTGACTATCGGTACAATATCCTAGGCGACATAATCCGTTAGTTCAGGACCCCGGGGCTCTAGCACCTCCAGCTAGAGGCAGTTCACAGGGTAGTAGGGGTGGTCCCCAGTGCACTAGAGGTGGCCCTCAGTCCGATAGGTCAGGTGGTCGTAGTGGTCGGGGCCACATGTATGAAGTCCCAGGCCGAACAGAGGCCGAGGCTTCAGATGCTGTGATCACAGGTACGATCTCCATTTGTCATCAGTCTGCTTCTGCTTTATTTGATCCGGGGTTTACATTCTCATATGTATCTGCTTATTATGATACTCGTCTGGGGTTTGCTTGTGAGTCCTTGCTTGTGCCTTTGCGTGTATCTACTCCCGTAGGTGATTCTTTAGTAGTGGATTAGGTGTATCAGGCTTGTGTGGTGACTATCTTTGGGTATGACACATAGGTTGACTTGGTTGTCCTTGATATGGTCGATTTTGATGTGATCTTGGGCATGGATTGGTTGTCTCCTTATCATGCGGTTTTGGATTGCTTTGCCAAGGCTGTTACTCTTCGGATTCCTGGTATCCCTCCTATTATATGGAAGGGAGCCGATAGCCACATGCCGAGGGGAGTTATATCTTTCCTAAGCGCCCAGTGGTTGGTTGGGAAGGGGTGCTTAGCATATCTTTCCTACGTTTGTGATACTTGTGCCACCATACCTCCTCTTGAGTCGGTTCCTGTGGTTTGCGAGTATTCAGATGTGTTTCCTTCTGATCTTCCGGGTCTTTCTCCTGATCGTGATATTGATTTTGGTATTGATGTCGATCCAGGCACCAAGCTCATTTCTATTCTGCCATATCAGATGGCACCTGCTATTTGAGGGAGCTTAAGGATCAACTCCAGGATTTGTTGAGTAGAGGGTTTATCCGGCCTAGTGTGTCTCCGTATGGTGCTCCGGTTCTGTTTTTGAAGAAGAAGGATGGGTCTATGCATATGTGTATCGACTACAGGCAATTGAATAAGGTGACAATTAAGAACAAATATCCGATGCCGCATATTGATGACTTGTTTGATCAGCTACAGGGTGCAACCATATTTTCTAAGATAGATCTGAGGTTCGGTTATCACCAGTTGAGGATTAGGGCTGAGGACATCCCAAAGACTGCATTTAGGACTCGATACGGCCATTATTAGTTCCTAGTCATGTATTTTGGGTTGACTAATGCCCCATCAGTATTTATGGAGTTGATGAACCATGTATTCAGTGCTTACCTGGATTCGTTTGTGATTGTGTTCATCGACGACATTCTGATTTATTCGAGAAGTAGGGAGGAGCATGAGCAGCATCTTAGAGTTTTACTTCAGGCTTTGCGAGACCACCACTTGTATGCCAAATTCACTAAGTGTGAGTTTTGGCTTGAGTCTGTGGCATTCTTGGGGCACGTGGTGTCCAAGGATGGGATTATGGTAGATCCGGCGAAGATTGTAGCAATTCATGATTGGGCTAGGCCTACTTCTCCTACCGAGGTCTGCAGGTTATTATAGACAGTTTGTGGAGGGATTTTATTTGATAGCAACACCATTGACTAGATTGACTCAGAAGAATGTTCCCTTCCAGTGGTCAGATGAGTGTGAGGCAAGCTTTCTAAAGCTCAAGGCCTTGTTGACTTCAGCTCTGATTCTTACACTTCCCATCGAGGATCAGGTTTTCACCATATATTGTGATGCATCAGGTATTGGTTTGGGTTGTGTGTTGATGTATCAGGGTCGTATTATTGCATATGCTTCCAGACAGTTGAAGGTTCACGAGAGGAACTACCCCACATATGACTTGGATTTAGCAGCGGTAGTCTTCGCGTTGAAGATGTGGAGGCATTATCTTTATGGCATGCATTGTGAGATCTTTACTGACCATCGTAGTTTTCAGTACATTTTCAGCCAGAAGGATCTAAATTTGAGGCAGCGGAAGTGGTTGGAGTTATTGAAGGACTATGAAATTTCTATCCTCTATCATCCGGGCAAGGCAAACATGGTGGGTGATGCCTTGAGCTGGAAGACGGTGAGTATGAGTAGTTTGGCTTTTTTAGCTATGGAGGAGTGACCGTTAGCTTGGGACATTCAGTCCTTGGCTAATAGGTTGGTTTGACTTGACATTTCTGAGTCGGGCCGTATTCTTGCTTGTGTTGAGGCTAGGTCTTCCTTGTTGGAGCAGATTCGAGCACAACAGTTTGATGATGCGAGATTGAGGATCATTCATGACAAGGTGTTGAGTGGTGAGGCTAGAAAGGCGACTTTAGATTGGGAGGGTGTTCTAAGGATCGAGGGTCATATTTACGTTCCTAGAGTTGGTGACTTGGTCAGATTGATATTGGAGGAGGCTCATTGCTCTAGATATTCCATTCATCCTGGGGCAGCTAAGATGTATCGTGACTTGAGGCTGCATTACTGGTGG
This sequence comes from Jaltomata sinuosa, assembly GCA_003996215.1. NCBI lineage: Eukaryota > Viridiplantae > Streptophyta > Magnoliopsida > Solanales > Solanaceae > Jaltomata > Jaltomata sinuosa. The sequence continues at coordinate 81,696 of QJPP01003269.1, read as the reverse complement.
TGTGGGATGAAGAGGGATATTTCGGCTTTCGTTTCCAAGTACTTGAACTGTCAGCAGGTGAAGTTTGAGCACCAGAGGCCAGGTGGTTTATCACAGAGGCTACCCATTCCGGAGTGGAACTAGGAGCGTATATCCATGGACTTTGTAGTCGGATTGCCACATACCTTGCGGAGGTTTGATGCTATTTGGGTTATCATTGACAGGTTCACGAAGTCCGCTCACTTTCTGCCAGTTCAGACTTCCTACAGTTCTGAGAGGTTGGCCCAGATCTATATTCAAGAGATTGTCCATTTGCATGGGGTGCCAACTTCTATCATTTCTGACCGAGGTACTCAGTTCACTTCGCACTTTTGGCAGTTGATAAGTCGGTAATCTACAAACTTATTGATCCTATATCCATGAATTATTGCTATGTTTTGAATTTATTTAGAGGTTATTATGGCCTTTATTGATGTCTACGCAGGTACTTTGGATAGAAGAGGAGAAACAAGGATATGGACCCAAAAAAAATCCAAAAAGAAGCTAAGTGTGAAGAGTTGAGAAAAAATGGAGAATCAGTTGAGAGGTGCGGTGGCTGTGCGACACGCACAAGCCGAAGTGCGGTTCACATCTCCTCCGCATGAAGCTGCAAAGATGACTGAAGATTTTTCTATGGCACGAGGTCTCCATGCGACGTGCACATCTCGTGGTGCGAAACGCATAACCTTTCGCAGAAAGCCTACTTAAGCGTCTGAATTCATTGGTCAACCTGAAGCAGGTGTGCGATGCGCACACTGCAACGTGCGAACCGTACGCCGCGTCACACACCACCCGGAGGGAAATTTTGTCCTAAATTTATGTGACGATTTTGGGAACATATAAAAGGCAATTTTAGGCTTGTTTTGTATATACAATTTTGAGCAGAGGGTTTTCAATCCAATCTTTTGGTTAACAAATTATGTACCTAATTTGACTCTAGAACTTGAGAATCAACTACAATGGATGGGAATTTGATTTACCCAGTTGGTATATCTTCTCCCCTTTCTATGAGTGACTAATTTCTCTTGTCTAGGGGTGTATTGATGATGGGTGTGTAGCTAATGGGTGTGGGTGTTGCTAATTCGCTTTTATAATTGCTTATCTGATATGGGTCTAGTAATTTCACCATGTTTTAATCTAATAATTTGTGGTTGCAAACATGTATTTACCTTACTTGGCAATATAATTGCTCGAGAGAGAATTTTGTAGTCGTGGATGTGAAATTGCTAGTGGGTACATGGGAATCCACTTAGATTGGAGGCTAGACATAGCTCCAATCGCGGAATCTCCCATTTAAGGGTCCGAGTTAGAGATAGGACGACCTCCCCAAGCAAATGTTGGTTGGTTATTTAGCACACCGAATGATGTTCTAACCGAAATAATCGAATATATGGATGTTGATCGAGAGATAGCATTCCACACTTATGACCAACGCTACCCATGTCAATAGGTGAGAATTTAAGTGAATTAGTGACTACTCTATCCTATAGTGAATGCCCCATTGGAAATGCACCCCTAGTCATCTAGTTCTTATTGGTACACCCATCTCCATTTTATAGTTTTTATTTGAATTGAGTTGGTAGTGACAACTTTCCCAATTCCCCTATTTTATTGCTTTGATTTTGTTGAACAACTACTCTCACTTTGAAATCGCTTCGCACAATCTCTAATGAGCTAAATAAGTCCCTTGGGTATGACCCCGACATCCGTTGGGTTTATAAATTTTGTTTTGACTACGCGATCGTCGTGACCTCCTAATTGGAGAGCCACGATTTGAGCGTTTATCAAAAATGGCATCGTTGCCGGGGATTTGAGTATTATCTAGTTTGTGATTGTTTTTGTGAAGTCAACTTGAGAGTGCTTATTTTCTTTTACTTTTTGTTGTTTTTGAGTGTTGATTGAGCAGGTCGGCTATGGAAGAAGCCGAGGACAATGAGAGAATTTGCGGCTTCAACAACGCCAACGCTGCTGAGACAATGATGCACGGAGGTGTAGGTGAAATTTGCCTACCCCCCACATTGGAAAATGTTGTCTTTCATGTGACTAGAACCATGCTCCATTTGATTTAAATGAAGGGTCTATTTAATGGAGCTGCCCATGAGGATGCCAACCGGCATATTAGGAACTTCGTGGAGATTTGCCAACCATACATGATCCACAATATCTCCCAAGAGTCCATCCGATTGCGCCTATCCCCTTTCTCTTTGATGGGGGAAGCCATGGCATGGTTGGAAGAATTGACGGATGGATCCATCACATCTGGGGCTGAGTTGATTGAGGCCTTTACCTCGAGATTCTTTCCTCCATCTCGAATGATGAAGTTAAGAGATGAGATCACCAACTTCAAGCAACTTTCGGATGAGCTCTTACATGAGGCTTGGTTGCGCTTCAAGAAGAAGCTTATTTTATGCCCGAACCATAAGCTATCGGACAATGTTTTGCTTCAAAGCTTCTACTAGTCATTGAATTCTATGAACAAAACAATGGCTAATAGCCTCGGGGGTGGCATTTTCATAGACATGACATACCATATTGCCTTGGCTTTCTTAGAACGAATGATGAAAACTCATCAAGCTTGGTATACTCGGGAGGCAGATGTACCTACCTCAGGAGTAACTCCCTCTATCTTGGCTGATGAAATTAGAAAGAGAGGCAGAATTCAAGATGAAACAATAGCCAAAATGATGGCCCAAATAGACCTCTTGGCAAAGCATGTGATTAGTACAAAGGGGGCGAGTATAATAGACACCCCAGAAATAAGAGCTAGTGATGAGGAGCTTATGATGGTGGTTGACGGAAAGTTCTGTTTTGTGTCAGAGGGTTCTCATCTCGGGTACTATTGCCCAAGGGAAGAGAACCAAGGTTGGAAACGAGATGATCGGGACAGGTACGGTGAGCGATACAATCATCGAAGTGTTTATGCAACCCCAAACAAATCGAATTTCCTCCACCAACCAACCACAAGCAATCCCGAGCATTCCAAGTTAGAGGACATGTTGTCCTTGGTGATGAAAAAGGTGGACATAACACACGTCGGGGTATATGAGCTCCAGAGCAAAGTCTCCATACTTCACAGAACCGTTAGCTCTCATTCAACCTCCATCAAGCAACTTGAGGCCCAAATGGATCATCTTTCTGTTCAAATGTATCCGAGGGTAAGGACGCCACTTCTTAGTGACACCACTATAAAACCTAAACCCGACGGGCATATCATGGCCATTGTTACTAGGAGTGGTCGAACAACCGGTGAGATAAGGGAACCCTTTATGGAACCGAATGCACAACCAAAAGAGCTGACAGTTGAAACATGCAAGAAACTAAGAGATGACTAGGTGGAGCATGAGAATGTAATTGACACCCCGGAGGTAAGGAAAGAGCCTGAAGCATGGAGTGCGTCGAGAAATGTTAGGAGTGATAAAGATAAGGAAGAGATCAAGACCTCTCCCCAAGAAGTCATTGATGACAAGGTGGACTCTCCTCTTGGACATAGCATTCTAACCACAACACCCAAAGAACCCCCTCTGTATCCTCATCGGCTAAATAAGAAGAAGGAAGAGCAAAAATTTATCAAGTTCGTTGACATGTTCAGCAAGCTGTCAATAAACATTCCTTTGGTCGAAGCTCTAATACAGATGCCAGGATACTCCAAGTTCATGAAAGAGTTACTTAAAAATAAAAAGGTGGTTAAAGTGCCATGGTTGAGATTTCACATAGTTGTAGTGCAGTGATGACTAGCAATGTGGCCACGAAGAGGGATGATTCGGGTGCGTTCACTATACCATGTATGATTGGTTTGTTTGTATTCCGAAGGTCCTTGTGCGACTTGGGTGCAAGCATCAACTTGATGCCCCTTGTGATTTTTCAGAAGTTAGGATTGGGCACTCCCAAGCCCATTTCTATGCGGCTACTGATGTGGCTGATAGGTCGATTAAGCGCCCTGTGGGAATCTTGTTTGATGTTTTGGTAAAAGTGGGTAAACTAATTCTTCCTGCAGATTTTGTCATCTTGGACTGTGAGGTAGATGTAGAGGTGCCCATTATTTTGGGATGACCATTGTTAGCCACCAGGCGGGTCCTTGTTGATGTCGAACTTGAAGAACTCAAATTCCAAGTGGGGGATGAGGTAGTGACCTTCAATGTTTGCCAACCGACTAAGCCTCCAGACGATTTGAGAGTCATATCTGTGATAGAATTTGAGGAAAAAGGGGATGATACCCTTGGAGAGTGTGAATTGTACAAGGCGCCCACAGTTGATTCATTGCAAGATGAACAGCTTGATGGCATCTCTAAGGTGTCAATGGAGCAATTTCCCTTGTTGGAATGGGACCACGCTAACCAGATTAGCATGCCTTCCGACAACGGTTGAGGATTGAGGTACTATCATCGAGCCGCGATGTAAAATCAAGCGCTTCTTGGGAGGCAACCCAAGTGTCTTTTGTTTCACTTTCCTCACTTTTTGTTCTTTTTGTGTTTTTAGGGGTCATGAAGTGGAAAATGAAATTAAGCACTAAGTACGGCTGAACCCTGTTGTGCAAAGGACTGTGCGGACCGCACAAGCAATTGTGTGTGTCGCACAAACAACCGCACACCAAAATAGAAGGTCTGGAGGAAAAGTAACAAATGGAGGTAACATGCACTAGGCTGTGCGAGAAGCACAAGCCCAAGTGTGTATTGCACCTCCATCGCACAGAGAAACAGATGGCTGGGCAAACCCAGGGGAGAAAAAAGGGCATGTGCGATACGCCATGCGGTCCGCACCTTTTCTGGTGCGTATCCCATGTCGTGGAGCGCAGAAGGTAAATTAGAATTTTTAATTGACCTAACCCGTTGACCAACCCGACCTGAAGATGACCCGTCCGACTCTTCTTCTTCTTTTTCTTTTAAAAATTGCATCTCTCTCTTCCTTTTCCACTATCTTTATCCACAACTCTCAAAATCCTCCACCAAAATTCTCTCTAAACACCTCAAACTCCCACAAATCCTTCTCCTTTTCTCACCAAATCTTCTCCACCACTTCTTCACGTCGCCGCTGTTATTCTTCGGGAGGTCTTATGGGTCACCATTGTTAGACTTCAAAAAGCTTTGATTTCCGTTCTTCCCTCCATAATCTTCACTTGTGGTAAGTTCCTCGGCATTAAATAGTTATTTTTATGATTGTTGGGAACTCATAGTGTGAAGCATGCTTAGTAGATTAGCCATGTTGATAATGGGTGAGATCCGAAAATTTTGGGTTCCCAATTTTGATGTTGTAATGAAGAAATCTCTTGATGTCAACTTCGTAGATTATAAATCTTAAATATGCATGTTGATTGGTAGTAATGTTTGACCTAATATCTGTGATGGGGTGAAGTCTGAGTAACCCACTTGTGATTAGTTCTTGATTTGGCCCGATGATAGATTGGGTGACATCGTTCTTAAGGGAAAGTCGTCGGTAGTCACAAGGTTTTGATTGATAATTCAGGTTGAATGTTGCTGATTGTATACCCGTGGTCCTTATAGAAAATCTAGTTGGGTTGTATGAACTTGTGAGGGGAGGAGGTTAATTGTTGATATGCTATTGGTGCCCATTGTTGCAAGGAGGGCTTGATGTTTCCGATGATAGATGGGGTAACGTCCATCTTAAGAGAAGTCGTTGAGTCCTTTCTTGTTGGTTATGTGTTAATGGAAATCTGGGGATATCTGAGTACCCGGATGATAGAGTCATGAACCCCTATGCTCCCTTGTTATTATGAATTGGTTATGTGTGGTGTTTAGTGTTGAAGATCATCTTGCTCTATAGATTATATGCGTAACTCACAAGAACACAAGGAACCAAAAGTTCCAATTGTACCATTGTGTGTTTCGCATATGATGCATAGATCTTGATGCATGAGTCGCACGATGCGTCGCACAAGGTTGAAACGAAAGTGCAGCACACTGCCTTGAGAGGCAAAGTTTGGTGTGATGCGCACTTCAGATGGTGCGGTTTGCACCTAATTTGCACCACAAAGAATAATCACTGGAAGAATCTGGTGGCTCATGCGATGGCATCTGCGATGCGCACTTGTGCCGGTGTGGTTCGCAGGTGAATCGCACGAGCCAACAAATCCCTCCTTTGATTTTCACTTCACTGATCCCCAAATTTATTTTAGTAGTATATATTCTATTGTATGCTCCTAACACCGGGTCGCAGGACTATGTCCTCCAACAGGAACAATCAGAAGAGACGCTCCCTAGAGCCCACTCCGACTACGGGAATTTCCATATATGAGGCAGGACATTATGAGTCGAGGGTTCGCTTTGGGCTTATGGGAATCCAAGCCTGTTATCTTGAGTTCCAGAAGCGCCCATTCTTGGAGGAAAAGGTATTCAACATAGATGATTTCCAAGAAGAGTTCCCAAATATGCCAAAGCAATTTCCCATAGGGGATTGGGAGCATTTTGCCATAACACCAGGCCTCTACTTTCCTGAGTTGGTACGGTAATTCTATGCTTCATATAGGGCCAGCCTTGACATGCTTAATCCTAAAGGTCCCCTAAGCAGGTCACCATGCCTCAACTCAGTTTTGGTACGGGGTAAAGAAGTGAATATCACCCCGGAAGCCATTCATTCTATCATATAGGATGATGAACTAATCCCTAAATCAAGGTACATGGAACGTGTGGCAAAAAAGGGCGAGGAATACATATGGGTTTCTAGTGTGATTACGGAAGGAGAACCCGTTTGGGCCACCTCAAGGGGACAGATTTATCGCTCGGATCTCAGATTTGAATCACGCATGTGGCTCGACTTTGTGAGCACCAGATTCATCCCGACTGGACACACCACTAAAGTGTCCTTTAAGATGGCCATTCTCCTTGCATACATCAGGAGAGGCCTCAGTGTGAATGAGGGCGAGATCATAGTTGAACATCTCAAGAGAAAAGCATGACATGATGCCACATCCATGGCATTCCCCATGCTCATCACCCTTCTATGCATTCAAGTTGGATTCCCCTTGTTTCGAGGATTCGACAAGGCTAGGCAAGCTACAAGTATGGTTTGCCTAGACACAAAGAGGGATAAAGATGCTCCGCACGTCAAGAAGAGGTAACTTGAACAGACTTCTGAGGCCGCCCGACTCAGTACTCGGGGTAAAAACATAGTGCATGATCAAGAAATAAATTCACCCGCATCTCAAGCAGCATCGTCCATGGAGTATCAGGAGCCAACCCTCCAGGTAATTTACTCAAGCTTGCTCAAACTACCAACAAAAATGAGGAATGGTTGCATAAATTGGCCAGAGAAATTCCATCTTTGATTGAATATGCTATCAAGTCAGCCCTCAAACCAGTTGTGTCAAGTGTGATCAAACTTTGTGCTAGGGTGGAAACTATAGAAACAGAGGTTTAGAGGTTCAAGCAAATGATCCCGCCTATTGAAGCAAATTGGTATCTTAACCTACTGGATCCAGGCTCTAACTTCCCTACAAGATGTACTAGCCCTCCTGATACTTGGTGCACAAGTTGGGATCCTGATCAAGAAGACAACTCTGAGATGTAAGAAAATGGGACACCGGTCGAGATTTCCCTAGAAAACACAGAGTCGGTCGTCCACCATCAACCAGCACCTCCAGCACCATATATGAGGAGATGGAGACTTCAGCAAAAATGGTTCTCATATCATGAATTAATGATGTGTGAGGACAGGTGGTTTGTGGAGCCCTCAGGCCGCCTTGAGGTCTGGTGGGATCCATCGAACCCTCCACTGGAAGATTTTTAGCTAGATCTAGCATATGCTTGCATACCACCGCCGGCACCACTAGCTCCACCGACATATCAACCACCTCATCAAGTCTATTCACGAAGGAGACACCGACATCATCATTACTCTACTCAGGGAGTTTTTGGCACTCATTCTTATTTGGTTATCTTTTTGTGCATCGTGGACTATGCTTGTTTTAAGTTTGGGGGGAGTATGTAAGAATTAATTTCATGATGGTTGTGTTGTGATTGACATTTCCCTCGTCAGGCCTTTAGCCTATGTTTTGCTTTACTTGTTACTTTGAGCTTAATTGTGCCCTCGCCGGGCTTGAATTTTATTGATGGTGTTCCGGGTTGGTCTTACATGCCCCATTGTTCCACTACCCGTGCCTTGAAAATGCGCTAAAGGCCTACGCCGAGGCTTGTTCTTGATTGATTCATGAGCGCAAAAATTTTATGGATCTCCTTGTTGATAGTAGTGTAGAAATAAACTCCAAGGGATTTCTTAATACTGCAGTTCTTTCCCAAGGAGCAAAAGTTTTGAATATTTTCTTTTTCTTTTCTTTTGTGTTGGTGTGTCAAACCGGGTTAGTGTTTCCCTATGATAGATTGAAAGGCAACATTCTTAAGGAAAAATGCCAAGTTTAGTTTAGAATTGAGTCCGTAAATGCTTGTCTCGAAATGGGCCCACCGGAAAAAAAATCTTGGTAAATTGTTTTTAAAAAGGAAAAGAGGAAGGAAAATGAATTTTTGAGATAAAAGTGTTCTCTTGTCATGACTTGCACACTCTCGCTTTGGCTTCATTAACTCACAAACGAGTGTGTAATGAACTCGGAATAGCTTGTCAAAAGTCATTTGCTCCAATTGATTGTGGGACTAATGGATGAATTCTTATGGCATCATGCCTTGTGCGGTGAGGCTTTACCTTGATTCTTGTGCATAAGTGTCATCTAGAACTTTCCTGAATGTGATTCAAGGCAAAATTCTAGGTGTAGCCAAGCTTAGGAAATGACCTTAGGCCCTTTCTGATAGCCACTTCACTAAAATGACCTCCTGATGACATCAAATCCTAGTGAACCCCTTTTGAGTTTGTGACCATTCTTTGACACCTTTGTAACAACCTGGCCTTTTTGGAACCTCTATCTTGGCACCTATCCTCCCTAATTGCTTGAAAATGAAATGTAGGCTAAAAGCCTAAGTTTGGGGGGGGAACAAAAGATAGGCAAATGCCTAAGTTTGGGGGGTGCATGTGATCGAATGAGGAGAAGAAAAGGAATGCACTTCAGGTGCAAGGTAGAACCTTGATTCGAAAATTGAAAAGTTCTCCAAAAGATCAATCCAATGAGCAAATTGAAAAGCAAAAATAGGTGCTACCAAGTGAAGGTGATATAAGGTATGAATAATCATGAGTTTAGAAGGAGAAATCTTGGGTTGTGTGAGGAAGAAATAAGGTGAAGTTGAAAATTGAAAAATGTGAGCGGTGTTTGAAATGAAAAACAAAGAGCATTAGGGTGGTGTAGTCACTTGAACCACGTGATATCCTCACCGTAGCCCTAGTCAACATTATTACCCGCAACTCCTTGGTGATTCCAAGCTTGGCTACCGTACATTAGTGACGATTTACATGAAGGGCAAGCCTATGGTTCGATGCGCATGCACTTGAACTTCCTTGAGAGAGTGAGAGTGTTCGTGGTTCTTTTATAATCCCATGGTTAAGAATTGAATAATTGCGAGTGGGATTCTCTCTTGTGGTGAGTGGCATCATGCACTCGAATTGAAGCATAGAGTCTCTATTTCAATTGAGGGGAATGAATGAGACCAGTTGTGTGGCAAAATCTTGAGGCAAACCTTAACGGTCCATGCCAATGACTTGAGAAGCTAAAATGTCTTGTTTTGAATGGCAAATTCCCTTGAGTTTTAAAAGAGATATGATGTCCTTTTGAAAAAAGTTTTGAAATGAGCAATTGCCTTGAGCATGTGAGGGTCCAAATTGAGATAAGCATAGTAGTTGAGTCTTTTGTTTGAGTCTTTTGTTTGTTTATTTTTCTTAAATTTTTAGTGTAGAATAGTTTTTGTGCCTTAATTAACCCTTAGCAAAATTCATTCCTTGCCATGTGAGTATCTTGCTTGAGGACAAGCAATAGTTCAAGTTTAGGGGTTTGATAAGTCGGTAATCTACCAACTTATTGAGCCTATATCCATGAATTATTGCTACATTTTGAATTGATTTAGAGGTTCTTATGGCCTTTATTGATGTCTACACAGGTACTTTGGATAGAAGAGGAGAAACAAGGATATGGACCCAAAAGAATCCAAAAAGGAGCTAAGTGTGAAGAGTTGAGAAAAGCTATAGAATCTGCCGAGAGGTGCGGTTCCCATCTCCTCTACATGAAGCTGCAAAGATGACTGAAGATTTTACTACGGCATGCGGTCGCCATGCGACGCGCATATCTCATGGTGCGAAATGCATCACCTTTCGCACAAAGCCTACTTAAGCGGTTGAAGTCACTGGTCAACCTGCAGCAGGTGTGCGACGCGCACACTACAACATCTGAACCTCACACCGTGTCGTACACCACCCAGAGGGCAATTTTGTCCTAAATTTATGTGACACTTTTGGGAACATATAAAAGGCAATTTTAGGCTTGTTTTGTATATACAATTTTGAGAGAGAATTTCAGTAGAGAACTTGAAGATATTTTTGGCTTGTAAATACTTTTCTCCATCTCCATTGAGAGAGGGTTTTCAATCCAATCTTTTGGTTAACAAATTGTGTACCTAATTTGACTCTAAAACTTGAGAATCAACTACAATGGATGGAAATTTGAATTACCCAGCTGGTATATCTTCTCTCTCTTGTATGAGTGGCTTATTTCTCTTATCTAAGGATGTATTGATGATGGGTGTGGGTGTTGCTAATTTGCTTTTATAATTGCTTATCTGATATGGGTCTAGTAATTTCACCATGTTTTAATCTAATAATTTGTGGTTGCAAACATGAATTTACCTTACTTGGCTATATAATTGCTCGAGAGATAATTTTTTAGTTGTGGGTGTGAAATTGCTAGTGGGTACTTGGGAATCCACTTAGATTGGAGGCTAGACATAGCTCCAATCGTGGAATCTCCCATTTAAGGGTCCGAGCTAGAGATAAGACGACCTCCTCAAGCAAATGTTGTTTGGTTATTTAGCACACCGAATGATGTTCTAACCGAAATCATCGGATATGTAAATATTGATCGAGAGATAGCATTCCACACTTATGACCAACGCTACCCATGTCAATAGGTGAGAATTTAAGTGAATTAGTGACTACCCTATCTTATAGTGAATGCCCCATCGGAAATGCACCCCTAGTCATCTAGTTCTTATTGGTACACCCATCTCAATTTTATAGTTTTTATTTGAATTGAGTTGGTAGTGACAACTTTTCCAATTCCCCCATTTTATTGCTTTGGTTTTGTTGAACAACTACTCTCACTTTGAAATCGCTTCGCACGATATCTAATGAGCTAAATTAGGTCCCTTGGGTACGACCCCGATATCCATTGGATTTATAAATTTTGTTTTGACTATGCGATCGTCATGACCTCCTAATTGAAGAGCCACGATTTGAGCGCTTATCAACAGTCTATTCATAGAGAGTTGGGTACTAGAGTTGAGCTTAGCACTGCTTTTCATCCGCAGACAAACGGCCAGTCAGAGCGTACTATTCAGGTTCTGGAGGATATGTTGCGAGCCTGTGTTATTGATTTCAGGGGTCAGTGGGACCAGTGTTTAGCCTTGGTAGAGTTCGCATATAATAATAGTTACCATTCCAGCATCCAGATGGTTCCGTTCGAGGCTTTGTATGGTAGACGGTGCAGATCTCCGGTGGGTTAGTTTGATGCTTTTGAGGTTAGGTCGTGGGGTACTGATTTGCTTCGTGATTCTATGGATCGAGTTCAGGTTATTCAGGAGAGCTTCGTACTGCACAGAGTAGGCAGAAGAGTTATGTTGACTGGAGAGTTCGAGATCTTGAGTTTATGGTTACTGATAGTGTGTTTCTTCGGGTATCGCCTATGAAGGGCGTGATGCGATTCGGGAGGAAGGTAAGCTCAGTCTGAGGTTCATTAGTCCATTTGAGATCCTTCGCCGTATTGGAGAGGTTGCTTATGAGTTGGCCTTACCTCCTTCTATTTCTAGTGTACATCCAGTGTTTCATGTTTCTATGTTGTGGCGGTATATTGTGGATGAGTCTCACGTGCTTCAGTTGGAGTCGGTTCAGTTGGATGAGTTCTTAGCCTTCGAGGAGGAGCCTATTGCTATTTTTGATAGACAGGTTAGAAATTTGAGGTCCAAGAAGATTCTGTCAATTAAGGTTCAGTGGCGGCACTGTCCTGTCAAGGAGGATACTTTAGAGATTGAGACCGACATGCGGACCCGTTATCCGCGCCCTTTTGAGTCTTCAGGTACTAAACTTTTTTGAACTTTCGCGGATGAAAGTTCTTTTAGTAGTGGATGTTGTAATGACCCTCTAGGTCATTTTCCATTTTCTGTGCCTTTTCTATGTTTCGAGCTTTCTCTCAGCGGCTACAGGTCATTTATGACTTGTTGGGACTGACGGTTCGGTGCCCAGACTGTCCGATAGGTGGTTATGACCAGTTCCCTATTTTAGCACTTAAGGTAAGTAAATCTTTGACTTTGGTCAACTTTCTTGGCAAACGTGCTTAGAATCAAATTTCGACAGTTCTATTAGCTCCGAAACGGGGATTTTGGTCTAGTGGGACCATTGGTTTGGGTCTGAGTGCTTTCGGTTTGGTTCTGTGTGGCTTTGTGTGTTTTGAGGTCAGTTTGGCTGGTAGGGTTAACTTTTGTCAACATTCGAGGAAGACGGCCTCGGATGGGAATTCTGTCAGCGTTATTAGCTCCAGAATGTCAATTTTGGGCTAGGGGGACCTTTGGTTTGGGTCCCGAGGCTTCTGGGCTCATTTTTGGATTTTGAGTTTCGAGTTGGTTTAGGGCGTGGGGCCCACTTATCATTAAAATGATCTCCGTTGGGAGTTTTTTCGATTCCATTGTGTCCAGAATGACATTTCTGGTAGGGTAGCATGGTTGGTTTATGTTCACGAGGTTTTGGATGAATCCTGAGGGTCCGTCGGAAGTATTTTGGACTTGTTGTTTTGCTGGTTGCTACATTAAGTTGCAGACAACTTTTCTCTTCGCGATCGCGGAGACCCCATCGCATTCGCAATGGTCTAGTTTCTTGACCATCGCATTCGCAAAGGGTTCTTCGCATTCGCGATGTAGCCGGCTGGGACCCAGCTTGGCTTCCTCTTCGCGAACGCGATGAAGGACCCCTGGTAGTTATATTATGTCCCAACTTCATTTTCTCCTTCATTTATCCGAGGGCCTCCATTGTTAAGCTCCAAGCTCCCAAATTCCAGCTCCCTTGCATCAATACCATTCACCCGGTAAGTTCCTCCGTCACCCCTCTCCTCGTTCCGTGTAAATTCTCGTGATTCTCCCGCTAAATTCCGTTGTTGCTAAATCTTTAGAGTTAGAGAATTCTTGTGGAAACTTTTGTTTGGGGTCTGCATTCTCCAAAAATTGTACAACTCAGCTCCGTGACATGTTTTCTTTATCGAGGTTGGTTTACGCCTTTGAATTCTGAGCTTTTCCATTTTATTTTCGTAAATTAGTAGCACTTCAAGGCTGTTCCTTAATTCTCCAAAGATTGCACCCAAACTTTGGGCATGGGTTCCTTAACCCACCTCGAGCATAGTTGTGATTTTTGTTTTCTGTTTCATTGTGCGGGCCCTGAGGGTCATTTTTCCAACCTGAATTTTGGCTCGATTTTCTATATAGCAATATGGGTGTCATTATTCTCGTCTTGACACCAAGTTTATGTTCTTGACAGCGTGGCAGATTTTTGAGGCTATTCTAAAAGAGAAGGCACACGAGTGACAGTTCGTGCTACAGTTCGGCCCCGAGGTAGGGTACGGTTTACCTTCTAGATTGAGTTAGTTAGGTGTTATATATTTATATGTTACTTGAATGCTAGGTTGGATTTTAGATAGACCTTTGGCTTAAATCCTGTTTATCATGTTAATTGGCCATTTCAAGTTTTTAGCACTTAGGACTGTATGTTATCCTTAGCCTAGGATCTTGTTTCTTCTGTGTGACTAGCCTAAGACCCTAGCATGCTTTTAGGAGGCTTTAGAGGTAGAATAGAGCTTGCCCGTTGTTTTCTGATTTTATTTTCCGCTTTGACGCTTTATTCTATCGTTATATGTAACTGTGGGCCGAGGCCATGGCTAGGATTTGGATGGATTCCAGGTTAGTTCTCTTATTTTGGAGAGTACTTTTGCCCTTTTTGATCTGATGGTGTAATTATTCCTCTGCTTGTGAACATTCATACTCATATCACATGTCATATCATTGGTACAGTACGAAAATGATATTTTAAAGGCTTTTGGGTTTGAAAAGAGGTTTTTCTACTGTTGTGATGAATTTTGGACTAAATCGAGCTATTTTGAGTATCACCTTGGTTTTTGAGAGGGAAAGAGGAACTACTATTTTCTGTATATAAACTTATAGTCCGATGCGGTATTCTGGACTCCCAGTGCGTTATTAGGGGTATTTTACTTTCTCTTTATATACACATTAGTCCGATGCGGTATTCTGAACCCCCGATGCATTATTCTGAATATTTTATCATTTCATATATAAATATGCATAGTCCGATGTGGTATTCTGGGTGCCCGATGCGGTATTTCGGGTTTATATTATATTGCATTCATATATGCATCATCGTGCATCGCATTACATTTGCTTGGCATGTGGATGGACTCTGGTTTGGCTTGTTGTGGTTTCCCATTTCTCTTTTCTTTTATTGGCATATCTCCGGCTTATAACTAGATTTAGGTGGATCCCTGTATAGTTAGTTCCTTTCCTTTAATCTATATTTATATATATTATCTTTCTGCGCTCGGTTGGCCTATGATGCCTACTGAGTACCCATTGTATTGGTACTCATACTACACTCTGCATCTCTTTTTATGATGCAGAACCTAGTATGAGCCACCCTCGTTGATTTCTTGTCGTTCGAGGCCCATTGCTGTTCGGATCACAGTGAGCTCCTGGCGCTTTGGAGACTTTACTTGTTTTCCATCTTGTACTTCATGTCTATATTTTGTATTTTGGATAGACAGAGGTTATTGTATAGCTACTCCTTACTTTAGTCTCTCTTGTACTAGTAACACCAGGTCCGGGTTGGTGTTCGGGCCATTTTGTCTTTTCTATGACTTTAGGGCCATCTTTTGTATATTATGTACGTTGGTATGTATATATATGCTTTGGCCCTATCTTTTTTTATATCTTCTGCTTTTCTTTAGTTAAATTATTATTTACTGCTTTCCGCATGTTTGGGATGGGCTTGTCTACTGGGGGTAATGTAGACGCCATCATGGCCCGATTTTGGGTCGTGACAACAATGAAAGTCAACGTCGGTCAACCTCTGCCATAGCGGATGACTCCGCTATGGTGGTACCTCTATAGAAGAGCGAACCGCTATAGCGGAGCATGACAAGATTTAATGCAGAAACTTTCCAAAAAACACTCAGTTTTCACAAGTTCATTTGGGAGAAGGACTAGGGCAATTTCAGGCATTTTTCCTCCATTCTTCATCATTTTTATTCCCTAAGGTAAGGTTTCTACTCTCTGAACTCCGTAATACTTTTCATATGCGGTAAAATTGCTAGGAGTGGACTTGGGTAAAGGTTTGGAATGACTTAGGGAGGGTAGAATCCGAGGAAAGGGGGATTCTATGTGTAGAAGTTCTTGGCTGTTTCTAAATTTACTGTTTTATGATCATGTGACTTTAATTTCCTAATTTTATCCATAAAAATGGTAGAAATAGGTGAATTAATGGCGGAAAGCACGGGAAAAAGGGTGGAATGATCATGGGTGGCCTGGGATTTAGGATTATACACAATCCGGGTGAAATTTAGGCCATAAAGATTAATTATTGGTTATTTTATGTTGTTTTAGACCAAGAACCGACAAGAACTTTGGGAAACGCGAAAGCTCTGGTTGTGTAGAGCTTTGGATCATTTCGAGGTAGGTGATGGTTTGCTTCATGTATGCTTTGTGTGTTTAAGTACTCTTGTCTAAGTATTTGTATGAAATGCATTGCTTAGGGAATGATTAGAAATGTCTAATAATTTTGTTAACAGTCTGGTAAATTGAATGTTGTATTGTGCTTGTTGTATTACAAGTTGATTATTTATTTTAGTGACTGTGGATTGTTTGCCTTTGATTGGCTCGGGTACCATGCCTAGTACGAGATAATACTAACGGTTGGATCGGGTACCACACATGATATGGGATAATACTAATGGTTGGCTCGGGTACCACGCCTGGTATGGGATAATACTAACGGTTGGCTTGGATACAACGCCTGGTACGGGTTTACTTTATTGTATTTCTGCATCTTTATTTAATGGTTCCCTGATGGACCGGATTGTGAACTTGAATTGTGGTTGTGTATTTTTGGTCGTTGAGAGGCTGGGTTGTTACAGTGCTTTATAAGTTTGTCTTAGTGTAGACTGGGTTGTTGTTTGACACTTAGGTATTGTCTAGAGGGGATCCAGGGTAGGTCCGAGATATGTGAAGAGGCATAGTTGTTATTGTTGTGGGTTGTTGATCATGACTGTGAAGTGGTTTACATGTGGGGCAAGTTAGGTAGAGACTTGTAGTCTAGAAATTCTTGTTGACTTGACTATGTGTTTTTGTACTCTTACTTGATTTTTGTACTGCTCATACATTGTTTATTTGAACTGGCTGATGATCTTACCAGTAAACAGTGGTTGTGTACTGATACTGCACTTGCTTGTCTTTTATGAGTAAAGTCTATCTTCCGGATGTTGACGCACGACCTCACTTGTAGGCCAGACTTTTTGAGATATCAAGGGTAAGCTTTCACCGAGCTGCCTTGGTTTCCATCTAGTTTGAGTTGTGGCCCATTTGTTCGGGCTTAGACTATTTCATTTGTTTTAGGGTTGCATCCCCGTACTCTAGTATTTGTTAGATGTTTGGTACGATGACTTTCAGATTCTAGGGAGGGATTTCCGCAGTTTACTTTATCTATAGAGTTGATTTTTACCATGATTGAATGCTAGTTTACTTTCTGCACTGGTATTAAGTTGTTAGGCTAGGCTAAGAGTTGGACTATAATAGTTCGCTCATCCGGAGGCTGGGTGGGTGTCACTCACAATGGTCGGGGTCGTGACAAAGATGATATCAGAGCCCTAGGTTCATTGATCTCATCATACCAAAACAAGTCTAGTAGAGTCTTGCAGAATGGTGTGGAGATGTCTGTACTTTTCTTTGAGAGGGTATAGGACTTTAGGTAACCATCTCTTCCTTCTTCCATCGTGCTATGACTTGATTCCAATTGGTATCTAACTCTTTCACTCTTCTGTCTGTAGATTGTTAACACAAGGAACAACGGAGCTAGACCGATGGTCCTAGTAGTGGGCCCGGCTGTCCGTGGTAGAGGCAGGGGAAGGGAAAGAGGACACGGTAGAGCCACGCCCGCTAGGGGTGGAGCTCAGTCTGCTGCAGGAGCACGAGAAGCAATCCCTCCCCCACCTCAGGAACAGGTTGTCAAAGATATGGAAGTTGTTGTGGAGGATGATGGGGCACAGGCTGAGGTGGAGGCAGCACCGGCTGGAGGTGCAGGCCTTCCTTCTATGACACCAGAAGCATTTTAGCAGGCTTGGAATATCTTGAGTGGTTTGGTTGGTGCTGGAGCCATACCCGCGGCACTTGCTAATCAGGCTCTGGGAACTCAGCCAGTAGATCCTACGGCTCCTAGGATGGATGCAGCTTCAGGCAGAGGTGACTTCTGCAGGCTAATACTAGGCCCAGTGATGACAGGGAATGAACATGAGATGCTGACCATGTTTCTCAAACTGAAACCTCCTACGTTTTAGGGTACTAACAAGGAAGATGCTTATGAGTTCAAACTGGATTGTTATGAAGAGACTGCACAAACTGGGCATTGTAAAATAGTATGGGGTGGAGTTCATCATGTTTCAGCTGCAGGGTGATGCCAAGCAGTGGTGGAGATCTCATGTGGAGTGTCGGCCGTCTGTTTTACCTCCACTGACTTGGGAGCAGTTCCATTCTCTTTTCTTAGAGAAGTACATACCCCGTACTTTGAGGGACCAAAAAAAGGATGAGTTCTTGAATTTGGAGTAGGGTAGCATGTCAGTCTCTGCTTATGAGGAAAAGTTTCATGCCTTGTCTCATTTTGCTACGCAGTTGCTGGGTTTCAAGGAGGAGCTAGTTTGGTTGTTTATCAAGGGTTTGAATACTGAGCTTCAGGTACTGTCTGTGCACATGACTTCTTCAGGGAAAGGCTTTAATGATGTGGTGGATTATGTGAAGAAACTTGAGGGAGTCAGGCAGGCGGGGCAGGCTAAAGTGTTAGCCAAGAAACCCTGGAATGAGGGAAATTATGGTGGTTCGTACTCCAGGGGTCAGAATCAGTAGGTATACTCAGCCCGTTCTATTCAGTCAGCTCTACCATCTGCTACAGGTGGTTGTTCGAGAGCTAATCAATAGTTTTCAGCTCCTAGAGGCTAGGGAGCTTCTTATTCCTCTGCTAGCAGGCCTGCACTTGATCGTGGTTGCATACTTGGGTAGACTTGGTAATCCTGGATATGGTTTACTTTGAGATGATTTTGGGCATGACCTGGTTATCCCCTTATCATGCCGTGTTAAATTGTAACACCAAGACTGTGGCTCTAGAGATTCCGAGTAAGGAGAGGCTAGAGTGGGAAGGTGTGTACAGGTCTAAGGCAGTCAGGATTATATCATTCGTTCGGGCTAGGAAGCTAGTGAGAAGGGGGTTTCTAGCCTTTTTGGCTCATCTCTGGAATGATAGTGTGGAGTCCCTATCTATTGAGTCAGTTCCAGTTGTTTCAGAGTTCCGGGAGGTGTTCCTAGCGGATTTGCCTGGTATGCCTCTGGACAGGGATATTGACTTTTGCATTGACTTGGAGCCGGGCACTCATCCCATTTCCATTCCTCCATATCGTATGGCTCCAACAGCTTTAAGGGAACTTAAAACTCAGCTTCAGGAACTCCTAGATAAGGGATTTATCCATCTCAGTGCTTCGCCTTGGGGTGCTCCGGTATTGTTTGTAATGAAGAAGGATGGTAGTATGCGGATGTGCATAGATTACAGACAGTTGAACAAGGTTACCATCCGGAATAAGTACCCTCTACCCCGTATTGATGATCTATTTGACCAGTTACAGGGTGCATCGGTATTTTCAAAAATTGACTTGAGGTCAGGGTATCACCAGTTAAAAATTAGGCCTGAGGACATTCCTAAGACTGCTTTTTGGACTCGCTATGGGCATTATGAGTTCTTAGTAATGTCGTTTGGTTTGACCAATGCACCGATAGCATTCATGAGTTTAATGAATGGGGTGTTTAAATCTTACTTGGATTTTTTTGACATTATTTTCATTGATGATATTTTGATCTACTCCAAGAATAAGGAAGAGCATGCTAAACATCTCCATATAGTGTTGGACATTTTGAGACATCAAAACTTTATGCGAAGTTCACCAAGTGTGAGTTCTGGTTGACTTCAGTAGCATTCTTGGGGCATGTAGTGTTAGAAAAGGGGTGATGGTAGATCCCCAGAAGATAGAGGCAGTCAATATTGGGTCTGGCCTAGCTCTGTGACTGAGGTAAGGAGTTTTGTTGGGCTTGAAGGTTATTACCAGAGGTTTGTTAAGGATTTTGCCTCCATTGCTACTCAATTGACAAGGCTGACACAGAAAGATGTATTGTTTGTGTGGTCCGACAAGTGCGAGGGAAGCTTCCAAAAGCTCAAGACATTTCTGACCATGGCTCTTATTTTGTCCTTGTCGGTTGAAGGTAAAGACCTTATTATTTACTGTGATGCTTTATATTCCATTTTGGGTACTGTGTTGATGCAGGATAGGAATATGATAGCCTATGTTTCTAGGCAGTTGAAGGTGCATGAGAGAAACTATCCTACTCATGATTTAGAGTTGGCAGTGGTGGTCTTTCCACTCAAGATTTGGAGACACTACCTCTATGGTGTCAAGTGTTCACTGATCATCGCAGTCTGCAGCATGTCTTCACTCAAAAGGATTTGAACCTGAGGTAGAGGAGGTGGATGGAATTGTTGAAGGATTACGATGTGACTATTCAGTACCATTCGGGTAAGGCTAATTTGGTGGCAGACCCATTGAGCCGGAAAACAGCTAGCATGGGCAGTTTGTCTTGTTTGGGGGTGTCCAAACGACCACTAGCAAAGGAAATTCAGGCATTGGAGTCCAAGTTCATGCACTTAGGTATTTCAGAGCAAGGTGGGATCTTGGCCAGTGCTGAGGTCAAATCAACATTCATAGAGGAGATAAAGGCCAAATAGTTTCAGGATTCGCAATTGAGCAGGCTTCGGGGCAAGGCCATATCTGGAGAGTCCGGGGATGCCACGTTGGACTCTGGCAGTGTGTTAAACTTTAAAGGAAGGATATATGTTCCTCGAGTCGATGACATGATTCAAAAAGTATTGGCAGAGGCTCGTGGTTCGCGATACTCAATTCATCTGGGTGTAACCAAGATGTACAGGAATTTGAGGCAACTTTATTGGTGGCCTTGTATGAAAAGGGACATAACTGATTTTGTGTCCAAGTGTCAGAATTGCCAGCAGGTAAAGTATGAGCACTAGAGACCTACAGTACTACTTCAGAGGATGCCCATTCCAGAGTGGAAGTGGGAGAGAATAGACATGGATTTCGTGGTGGGTCTCCCCAAGACCTTGGGGAAGTATGATTCTATTTGGGTCATTATTGACATACTGACCAAGTCATCTCACTTCGTTCCGGTCAGAGTGGATTACAATTTGCAGCAATTGGCTAAGGTCTACGTGAAGGAGATTTTGAGGGTGTATGGAGTGCCACTGTCCATCATTTCAGACAGGGGTACGCAGTTTACTTCCAAGTTTTGGGGTAAGTTGCACGAAGAGTTGGGTACTCAACTCACCTTTAATACAACCTTCCATTATCAGCCTGATGGTCAGTCGGAGAGGATGATTCAGGTATTGGAGGACATGCTGAGAGCATGTTTGATTGACTTCAGGGGTCATTAGGACCAGTTTCTACCATTGTGTGAGTTCTCATGCAACAATAGCTACCACTCCAGTATCGATATGGCACCGTTCGAGGCCTTGCAAGGGAGGAGTTATAGGTCACCGATTGGGTGGTTTGAGGAAGGCGATGTGGAACCTTTGGGCGTAGACTTGGTAAAGGAAGCACAAGAAAAGGTAAGAGGTATTCAGGCCAAGTTACTAGCTGCCCAAAGCAGGCAAAAGGAATATGCGAATCGCAAGGTCCGGGACATGAAATTTTAGATTGGTGAACAAGTGTTGCTAAAAGTGTCACCAATGAAAGGAGTTATGCATTTCGGTAAGAGGGGCAAGCTCAACCCCCGGTTCATCGGTCCGTTTGAGGTTCTCGAAATTATGGGGCCAGTGGCTTATAAGTTAGCACTGCTGCCTAGTTTGTCGGGTGTCCATCCGGTATTCTAGGTATCCATGCTTAAGAGATACCATAGTGATGGGGACTACATCATCAAGTGGGATGAAGTGTTATTTGATAAGGATCTTCGCTATGAAGAGGAGCCAGTTCTGATTCTTGATCGGGATGTACAGAAATTGAGGACAAAGGTGATCAGTATGGTAAAGGTTCAATGGAAACATCGTTCAGTTGAGGAAGCCACTTGGGAAACTGAGAGGGACATGCAGGATAAGTACCCTCACTTGTTTGAGGATACATATACTACTCTTTTCTTCTTTATCTTTCTATATTTTTGGGTTGATCGTTTGGGGATAAACGATGGGTAAATTGGTAACTATTGTAATGACCGGGTCCATCGTTATGGGTAAACTTTTTATACCAAGTTTTAGAGTTATAAAACTCCAAGTTTGGCAGTTTGAAATTCTAGGCTAGGCTAGCCTCGGCCAATTTTAGAGTGAGTTATAGTCTAGGGAAATCCGGGTGAGTATTGGGTTAGATGTCTTGTTTTAAGCTAGTTTTCCATGTAGCCAAGATATAAAGGAATTCGGGAGACTTTTCGAAATCAAATTTGGGTAAGTAGAACTCCCGAAATCGAGGTTGACGTGAAAAGGTTGTATCAGAACGTTGGGAAAATAAGTGTGTTGTAAAATGGACTAGTTTTGGAGATTTTATGACTTTTTATCCAGTGTCAACCGCCATTGCGACCTCCGTTGTAGCGGAGAAATTACCGCTACAGCGAAAGTCAACATCGATCAGCCTCTGCCATAGCGAATGACTCCTCTATGGCGGTATCGCTATAGCGAAGTGGACCACTATAGCGGAGTGTGACGGGATTTAATGCAGAAACTTTCCCAGAAAAATATTCAGTTTTCACAAGTTCGTTTGGGAGAAGGGCTATGGCGATTTCAGGCATTTTTCCTCCATTCTTCATCATTTTTCTTCCCTAAGGTAAGTTTTCTACTCTCCGAACTCCATAATACTCTTCCTATGTGGTAGAATTGCTAGGAGTGGACTTGGGAAAAAGGTTGGAATAACTTAGGGAGGGTAGAATCCGGGGAAAAAGTGGGATTCTATGTGTAAAAGTTCTTGGGTGTTGCTAAATTTACTGTGTTATGATCATGTGACTTTAATTTCCTAATTTTATCCATAAAAATGGTAGAACTAGGTAAATTAATAGCGAAAAGCCCGGGAAAAAAGGTGGAATGATCATGGGTGGCCTGGGGTTTAGGATTATACATAATCCGGGTGAAATTTAGGCCATAAATATTAATTATAGATTATTGTGTGTTGTTTTAGACCAAGAACCGGCAAGAACTTCGGGAAATGAAAAAGCTCCGATTGTGTAGAGCTTTGGATCATTTCGAGGTAGGTGATGGTTTACTTCCTGTATGCTTTGTGTGTTAAACTACTCTTGTCTAAGTATTTGTATGAGATGCATTGCTTAGGGAATGATTAGAAATGTTTAATAGTTCTGTTAACAGTATGGTAAATTGAATGTTGTATTATGCTTATTGGTTTACAAATTGATTGTTCATTTTTTTGACTGTGGATTGTTTGACTTTGGTTGGCTCGGGTACCACGTCTGGTATGGAACAATACTAACGGTTAGCTCGGGTACCATTCCTGGTATGGGATAATACTAATGGTTGGCTCGGGTACCACACTTGGTACAGGATAATACTAACGGTTGGCTCGAGTACCACGCCTGGTACGGGTTTACTTTCTTATATTTTTGCATCTTTATTTAATGGTTCTCTTAGTGGACCGGATTGTGAACTTGAATTGTTATTGTGTATTTTTGGTCCTTGAGAGGCCGAATTGTTACAGTGCTTTATAAGTTGGTCTTGGTGTAGACCGGGTTGTTGTTTGACACTTAGGTGTTGTCTAGAGGGGATCCAGGGTGGGTCCGGGATATGTGAAGAAGCATAGTTGTTATTGTTGTGGGTTGTTGATCATGACTGTAAAGTGGTTTACATGTGGGACAAGTTAGGTAGAGACTTGTAGTCTAGGAATGCTTGTTGACTTGCCTATGTGTTTCTGTACTCTTACTTGATTTTTGTATTGCTCATACATTATTTATTTGGAACTGGCTGATGATCCTACCAGTACATGGTGGTTGTGCACTGATACTGCACTTGCTTGTCTTTTGTAAGTACAGGAAATATTCTGGCAGTTGACACACGGATCTCACTTGTAGGCCAGATTTTCTGAGATATCAAGGGTGAGCTATTCGACCGAGCTGTCTTGGTGTCCATCTAGTTTGAGTTGTGTCCCATTTGTTCGGGCTTAGACTATTTAATTTATTTTGGGGTTGCATCCCTGTACTCTAATGTTTGTTAGATTTTTGGTACGATGACTTTCAGATTCTAGGGAGGGATTTCGGCAGTTTACTTTATTTATAGAGTTGATTTTTACCATGATTGAATGTTAGTTTACTTTCTGTACTGGTTTTAAGTTGTTAGGCTAGGATAAGAGTTGGACTCTAATGGTTCTCTCATCCGGGGGTTGGGTGAGTGACACTCACGATGATCAGGGTTGTGACATAGACTTGGTGCTACCAAACAACAAATTATTTTTGTATTTTGCACCAAAGTTGGAGAAGAAGAATGATTTATTTATGTTGGTGACTCTAGAACTACTAAAAATTCTTGAAATGAAAAAGTTCTTCTTATTAAACTCACATATGAAAAAAATAATGGTACTAATTGAGGTGGTACATATTCCTAAGATTTGAATCAATTTGACTTTTGTGAAATCATGAGGAAATATTGAATGTAGGTTTTATTTTAGTATGACAAGGTTGAATCAATCAAAGTAATATTTTTGTGGACCTATAACTATAATTAAGTGTATGTGTTAGTTGATTGAAAAGATTGTGTCTTTTTCTATTTTGTTTGGTTCCTATTTTTTTTTTGGAATATGTCAATGTATATGTTTGATGTTGTTTAAGCTTTTGGGGTCCTTCTCCTTTTAAGGCTTTTAGATTGAGTTAAAAAAAATGATGTTGTCTAAATGTTGGTGATATTATTTTAAATTAAAACACTTTATTTTGTGTATTTTAATGGGCATGAGTTATATGCTTTAGTATGGTATATTAATTTATTTTTGTTAACTAATAATTAATTGAATTGGCTATGTTCATATATGGATTACTTTAAAGTATTTCCAGAGGTATATGTGTGCACTTAGTTATCATATATAGATTGATTTGGAAGTATAAATTTGTATGTCTCATATAATGAAAAAAAAAGTTAATTGTGAAAAAGTTATCTCCTTGTCTTAAAATATTTGAAAATATGGGGTATCTAGTTAAGATTATGTTATATGATTTTAAGAAAGTATTAATTTTATAGTGTGTTTATTGAATATGCTATCAATAGTGTTGCATATTGAATTATTTTATTTATAGTGATGTGATTAAATGCAATGTTATAGTAAAAAAAATTGAGGTTGATTTTTATACTTTTATTATTGATAATATTGGTGTTGAATATAGTGTACTTCTCGTTGAACTAGTGATGCAAATTTGAATCTTTGATTCAAATGAGATAGCATTCACAAGTTATTATGTGTTTACCCTATGTGGGGGTGTCATAATATGAAATGTAAACTTACCGATTTGGAGTTGGTTGTTAATGAGGCTGAAGGGTTAAGAGGCCTCTTAGTGAGTGTTTGAGTTGAAATAAAACTCATGTGTCTATATATATTTTGTGGTTGCCATGCAACATTAGTTGTTGTGAAAAAGTAATCTTTCTATGGCAAAATTAGATACATGTGACATAATGTGATAAAATAGCTACTGTAAGATGAAATTATTTACGTAAAATATGTGTAGTCGGAGGTGAATCTGATCAATTCACAGACTAATGAAAACATCGAGGGGAGTGAGACTTTAGTCATTCGAGAAGATCAACAATGATGGTAACCCAACCTATGTGATTGGAGATCCCATTAATTAGGTTTATATGGGTAATGACAAGTCGTTAGGTGATCAAAAGTACACTATTAAATTTTTGTCCCTCCTATGATGTGTGAATATAGTGTAGTGTTGCAAGGCAAAGTGAGGGTTTAGTTATACTCTTAATCCAAATCATATCCTTTATAGGTGGTGTATTGCTCTGCAGAATACACTTGAGGATTGAACCTATATGAGTGTGGAGTTGTGCCGCTCCTATGAAATTATGACAGATTTTTAGAGCACTCATGAATACCAGGACACGCGCATGGCCTCTTAGCGCAAAATCGCGATAACGACAAAGATTGTGCGAGTGTAATGTGATAGAATAAGACCCTAGACTTACAAAAGAATTTTTGGTTCATAGAAGTTTTAAACTTCACCAATTATTCTGTAAGATTAATCTTATTTTATCTAGGTCTGGTTCATAGTCTGCGAGACACCAGATTCGACGCATTGTACTCATATGTGAAAAACTCAGCAAATCTTTTTATTTTGTTTGACTTCTAATTATTATTATTTTTTAGATATATGAGGGATTGTTGTGAAAATATTTTAGTATCTCAAAAAGAATAAATTTATATTAATTACAAGTTTATTAGCCTTATAAAGATAATATTATTTTGATCAAACCAATGGTTTAAATTTTCATTTGATAGAGTTAATAGTTTTAATTGACAATTATTTTCAATAGCCAATTCTTTCTCCATTAACCTCTCATTATTATCTTATTTAATACTCTTTATTTGTGATAAATATTCCTTGACTATAAACTTTCTTATACCTATATATATAGATATATCTCTTCTCCTATTGTGAAAGGAGAGGAGAATCTTCCTTTGTGAGATATACACCATAACTATAACAGAAAAATATTTCTTCTCTTTGTTAGTTTGCTGAGTTTTTCTATTTACTTAATCTTTGTTAGATTATGGCTCCTAGTTTATACTAGATGAGCTTGTTGAATCCTGGGGGATACACCTATACCGGGTGAAATATTCTTAAGGACAGTGTCTTTGACACGCCTCAAGCTATATTATGAGAATTCCTACAAATATTCGTGATGAAAAATTCCTACAAGTGTTTTTGGTGAAGTATTTTTCGTAAAATTTCTAACATATTCAAGATTAAGAAGGCCAAGGAGTAAAAACTAAACTAGTGTTTGACCATATATTTTGAGTCAAATTTTAAAAATCTATCTCAAAAATATTTAAAGTTTTAAAAATTAGTCCAGATTAGACTTTGGATTTGAGATTTCACTCACAAAACATCAAAAAAAATCAAGTAAAATGTATGTCCAAACACAATTTTAAATTACAAAATTTACTACTTCAAAAATTCAAGTTCTCAAGTTTCACATCAAAATCTATGACAAAACATGAGCTAAAATAAAAATTATTATTATTAACTTGCATATTAAGAAGAATCACCATACACTGGCTTATTTTATCTATTATATGGTCTTCTAATTATTTTTTATATCAATTTTTTATATTATACGAGTAGTTTTTGTGATTGAAATTATTTATGTCGTCACAGAATTGAAACTAGAAAAAGTTAGGAAGAAGAATTAACTATTGTACGCGTCCTAACCGTTAAGTTTGTTATTATGATTATGTTGATTATTGTCGTTTAATTGTTTATTAAAATCTTTACCAAATCATGATGTTTACTATATTTATCGATTTAAGGGATTTTAAAAAGTACATTATATATCACCAAATGAATATATATATTTATCAATCTCTTATTTTCAGAGTACCCACTCTGTGATTTATGAGAATGAATATGCATGCATGATCACAATAAATAAGAAATTTCAATTGCAACATGTATATATATAAATATATTTTCACCACAACATTATAGGCTACAAGCCTCCTCAAATCAGGGACGGATCTACCATTCTGGGTGGAGGTTCCTGGAAATCCCTAAATATTTTTGTAAATTTTATAATTATATTAAAATATTTATTAAACATATAAGAATGTTAAGTTAGGAACTCATAATAAAGTTGATGGTTGATTCATTTGTTCAAAAGGGACCTTTTGAAGAGCTGCTCGCATGAAACCTTGGTTCGAATCCCCCTAACGACCTTTTTTAACTTCTTCTCTTATTTTTTAATAGCATGATATCTATTTGTGTATCTTTTCCTCTTCTCTTATTGAATGTATTTAATATAATAACTATCACATCAAATTTAATTAATAGAAATATGCTAAGAGTCTTATTCCAATGTCTTAAGTTCAATTTTCTATTGTTAGAAAATATTATTTCAATTGTGAAGGTGGTATCGTATAATTTTAGACATTATATTGGCCCTTTAAAATAATATATCTCAAAGGTAGCACTTTGGGTATTGTTTTGCTTATTGAGAGTTAATTTAAATAATTTTTAAAATAAAATTAAATTAGATCAATTTAACATCTTAATATAAAACTTTAGATATTCTAAAATTGTACAAAAAAATAATAAAATTACAAATTTCTCATATAAAAATATTTTATAATATTGATCAAAGTTGATTTAGTTTAAATTTTGAAAATTAAAAATATTATATAAATTAACACCTAAAAGATTACTTTATTTTGCATTAAATTAAATTTAAATAGTAGCAATCTAGAGATCATCGAAATTCAAACTTGTTTCCTTATAGTCAAAATTCCAATTGGCCTTTTGTTTTTGACCCAAAGTATTTGTCTCTGAAATTATAGCAATTTGGAGTATCACCTCCCACGTTTTCTGGCCCTTTTAATACCACGTTCCTTTTGGCTGCATTCCAGAATTTAGAGTAACCTCTTTTGTCGTACTCAGCACCAGTAAGTAGATGTTCCCTCTCTTGTTGAATTTTCATGGCGGACCTCTGTTTCCCTCCCATTTTCTTTTTCTTTATCTTCCTACTTTTATGACCCAAGTCGCCGCTTTCATCAGAGACCAAACCACCTTTAACAAAATCAACATCTTTGATGCAAACCCAGAAATTATCCGTGCACGGGCTAATAAGAGGAAGAGATAAAAGCCGAAATCAATTGCTAAATAAAAGGAAAAACAACGGAACATGCATAAATATAAAGATAGAGAGGAAAGGAGTAAAATATACAAGGAGTCTCCCAAGAACTGGTATCAGTCGGTACAAAAGCTACTATAATATAGGGAGTACTAGA
The DNA here is from genome assembly GCA_003996215.1 of Jaltomata sinuosa. NCBI lineage: Eukaryota > Viridiplantae > Streptophyta > Magnoliopsida > Solanales > Solanaceae > Jaltomata > Jaltomata sinuosa. The sequence goes on along the minus strand of QJPP01003269.1, from coordinate 53,231 downwards.
TAGATATAAAATATACAAGACAGTCTCTGAATATACAAAAGGGGACTAATTTCAAAATAGAAGGAGATGAACCAATTTCGAACGCCAGAAGCTCACCTTGAATCTTCAAATCTGCTACTGCGCATGAATACAGCGTCAAAAGCGATGACTCATACTAGCGTCTGCATCACATAAAAAGATGCAGAAGGAGTACCAAACACGCGGTACCCAGTAGGCATCATATGCCGGTTGAGCTCAAATAAGATATCAGTACAGTAAAGTGCGAGTATACTAAAGGTAAGGAAAGAACGATCAGACATAAAGCAACAGGTCATAACTAGGTAAGAACGAGGTAAATAAGAAAATAAATAATACGAAAAGCATTAATAAATAAATAACATGACTATAACCTAACTGAACTCCCATAAGCCTAGAAGGTACACACAATAATCAATAAATTCATCCGATCCCCCTTAAGCCCGGAGGATACAAACAACAACCAATACTAATTACCAACCAAGCTGAACAGTAAGTAAATGCGAGATGTTTCATGTTATGCCATATGAGATGAGTGCAATGCAAGTACTTTGCCGGACCTGAACTGGACTTCTGAGTGTACATTAGCAATATAATAGCCTCGAACTTGAACCGAGACTAAAACAGTAGTAATGCATGCTCGAACTCAAATCGGAGCTTAATAATATAAATATGTGTGTCAGGACTTGAACCAGGACTAAAATAGTAGTAATGCATGCCCGGACTCAAATAAGTACTTAATAATATAAATATGCGTGCCCAAACTCGAACCGAGGATTAAATATAAATATGCATGTTCGAACTTGAACCAGGACTAAAATAATATATTTTCCTTAGATAAAATCATTTTTCATTAAAAATATTTGAAAATTTCACTTTTAACAAAAAACTGTATCTTCATGCCAAGAATCCATATGCCAAAATGAGTAAGTAAATCCGTCATTATAAAGATGGAATCCCAATTTAATATGAGCAACTAAGTCCCAAGGAAGTAAAACCACGGTCTATTCACTAAGAATACGCTACAGTCTAAGGTAGGCATAAGGCGAAGGTGTTAAATAACCCTAAATTCACCCGGAACCCCACCTAAGGCAAGCAACTACCTAGAACTAGGCTAAGGCAACTAATTCTAATTATAATGAGGTACTACACAAATAAAGCCAAGCTCTAAACTAAATATCATCACCTAGACTAAGGATCTTCACTGTCGTTCAACGCTAAAGCTACAATATTAGTTGGTTGTCTCTGCACCATGCAATATTAAACTTTCATGCTAATACAATGACTGTTGCTATACCTGGGTTGGATCAATTAGAGGAGGATGATAATTATAGTCCTTCTCTCATTAAACTTGTATCTTTTCTTCATGCTCAGGGTATGATGGAAGGGGATGTTTAGCATTCTTGGCTCATCTTCGGGACTCTAGTGCAAAGATCTCTATTGTCGAGTCAGTTTCTATGGTGTGTGAATTCCTAGAGGTATTTTCTGTGAAATTGCCTGATATGCCACCAGACCACGATATTTACATTTGTATCAATTTAGAGTCGAATACGTGCCCCATCTCTATTCTTTCTTATAAAATGGTGTTGACTGAGTTAAGAGAGCTTAAAGCTCAGTTACAAGAGTTGTATAGGAAGGGATTCATTCATTAGAGTATCTCCCCGTATGGTGCTCCAGTATTATTTGCTAAGAAGAAGGATGGTAGTCTACGTATGTGCATAAACTGTTAACAGTTAAATATTGTTATAATTTATAACCAGTATTCTCTCCCTCATATCGCCCTTGTACGACTAGTTAAAGGTTGCATCGGTCTTTTCTAAGATTGATCTGAGGTCCGAATATCATCAGATAAAAAATTGGCCTTCTAATATTTCTAAGACTGCTTTCTGAACCAGGTATGGGTATTACGAGTTTCTAGTGATATCCTTTGGGATGATTAATGCCTCGACTGCTTTTATGGTATTGATGAATAGGATATTTAATCCCTATCTTGACTCCTTTGTAATCGTGTTTATTAATGATATCTTAGTTTATTCTTAGAGTGAGGATGAGCATAGAAATCACCTCAGGATTGTGTTGGGGTTGTTGAAAGAGAAAGAGTTTTATGCAAAGTTTTCCAAGTGTAAATTTTGGCTATCTTCTATGTCCTTTTTGGGACACGGAGTTTTGAAGGAAGGTGTGATGGTAGATCCAAAAAAAATAAAGGTAGTTAAGAATTGGACTAGGCCCACTTTGATGACCGAGGTTCATAGATTCATGGGGTTCACTAGCTACTATCACAAATTTGTGAAGGGTTTGCATCAATTACCACTCATCTGACCCGCTTGACTCAGAAGGAGGTACCTTTCTTTTGGTCAAATCAATGTGAGGAGAGCTTCCAAATGCTCAAGACCTTGTTGACTACTGCTTTTGTTCTTGCCTTGCAAGTGGAAGGTAAGGATTTTATTGTGTTTTGTGATGCCTCATGATCTGGATTAGGTGCTATATTAATGTAGGAGAAGAATGTTATCGCTTATACTTTGAGGCAACTAAAAGTGCATGAGAAGAACTACCCTACTCATGACTTAGAGTTGGCTACTGTGGTATTTTCTCTCAAAATATAGAGACACCATTTGTATGGAGTCCATTGTGAAGTGTTCATAGATCACTGTAATTTGCAACATGTGTTCACGTAAAAGGACTTGAACTTAAGGCATCGGAGGTAAATGGAGTTACTCAAAGATTACGAAATAACCATTCTTTACCATCCATGTAAAGCTAATATAGTAGCTGATGCATTAAGTAGAAATACTTAGAGTATGGGTAGTTTGGCCTATTTGAAAGCTACTAGGTGACCGTTGGCTAGAGAAATTTAGACTCTAGATAATAGTTTCATAAGACTGGAAGTGTCTGAGAGAGGTGAACTATTGACATGCATTGAGGCGAGGTCCTCTTTACTTTATCAGATTAAAGGTAAGCAGTTCGATGATCTTAAGTTGAGTAAGATTTGTGATAAGGTATTGCGGGGTGGAGCCAAAGAAGCTATGATTGATGATGAAAGTGTTCTTTGAATTAAATGGCGAGTTTGTATGCCCCATATTAATAACTTAATTTCCACTATCTTAGCAGAAGCTCACTGTTCTAAGTATTCCATACATCCTAGTGGACCAAGATGTACCGCAATTTGAAGCAATGCTACTAGTGGGGTCGAATGACAAGAGACATAGTTGACTTTGTGGCTAAGTGTCAGAACTATCAGCAAGTGAAATACGAGCACCAGAAGCCTGGTGGTACCCTTCAAAGAATGTCCATTCCTGAATGGAGGTGGAGAGAATAGACATGAATTTTGTGGTTGGCCTTCCCAAGACTTTGGGAAAGTATGATTCGATATGAGTTATTATGGACAGACTGACAAAGTCAGTGCACTTCATTCTTATGCAGGTGACTTACAATACGATAAAGTTAGGCAAGATCTACCTCAAGGAAGTTGTTCGACTGCATGGGGTATCTATCTCTATTATTTCTGATAGGGGTACTCAATTTACCTCTAAGTTGCATGAAGATTTAGGTACTAGGTTGAACTTGAGTACAACTTTTCACCCTATGACTGACGTACAGTTTGAGCATATAATTTAGGTATTGGAGGATATTCTCTGTGCGTGTGTGGTAGATTTAAAGACTATAGGCCAATTACATGTTGTACTATTGTGTATAATATTATAACCAAAGTATTGACCAATAGGATAAAAATGATAATTTGTCACATAGTTAGCCTTCACAATCTACATTTATGAAGGCTATGAGTAATTGATAACATTTTATTTAGTCATAAAATATTGAAGTGGTATACTAGGAAGGGATTATCCCCTAGATATTTCATGAAGGTGGATTTTAGAAAAGCATATGACTCCATTAAATAGAGTTTTATTAGGAGTTCTCTAGTTGAATTGGGCTTTCGTTATACATTTATCCAATAGGTGATGGAATGCATCTCGATTGTTTCCTATTCACTGGTGCTATATGGGGGCATGTCCACATTCTTTGAAAGTAAAAGTGGAATAATGCAAGAGGATCTAATGTCCCCTTAACTTTTGTGATTGCAATGGAATACTTGCAAAGAGCTGTATGTGCTTATTAAGAACAAAGCTTATAAGTTCCATCCAAAATACAAGAGGCTAAGGAGGGTGTACATTTATTTTGCAGATGATATGTTCTTGTTCTACAAGGTTGAGCTTCAATCAATCAACTTATTACGGGAGGTGATGTGCCGCTAATTTACGTCACTTTCGACTCCTTTAAACTAAGAACAATCGTACGTTTTCAAGCAACCGTTGTCGTTTTTGATGTTTTTATGTTGTATTTTCAGGAAATGGAGACAAACGTGGAAACGGAAGGAAATACGCGAAAAAGAGCGTTCTGGATAAGAGTGACGGCCTGAGTGACGGCCCGTCACACATGTGACGGTCTGTCACAGTGACCGTCACACCAAGGCAACTGAGGCAGCATCACTGGTTAGCAGTGACGGTCCAGGCGACGGTCCGTCACTGGCTTGACGGTCCGTCAGCCTGGCCGTCAAGTTAAGGCAGACGCGCGACGCGGAATCCGAGCATTTTTTGGATTGGTTTCCTAGACTCCTATAAATACCCTATGTTAGTTTTATTTTAGATATCACCTTTTAAATTAGTTTTTACACGTTTTTTACAAGAGTTTTAGGAGTTTGAGCGAGACTTTGAGCGCAAGCAACACGGTTTCTTGATCTTGCAAGCGTGTTCTTGATTCGTTCTTGAGTTCTTGGTTTCTTGTCTTGGATTATTGAAGAGTATTTTCATCATATTGTAAGAATCTTCTTTCCTTTATTATGAATTTCTTCTTTTCTTCTTCGAGCATGAGTAAATAAAACTCCCGCAACTAGGGTTGTGGGAGCCATGGCTAAAGTAGCGATATAGATTCCGGGTAGCGACGGGTTCAATTTACATGTAGTCACGTTGTTAATCATACTTTATGTCACGTTTTCTAGTGGTTGCAAACATTAGAACATGCCTAGGTTTAATTTGCTTGAGTAAAGAGATTAAAACCGGGAAAACTTGATTAACGACAAGGATTCGAGACTACCAACTCTCGTCTTATGATTAATGCCGTAACTGGATTAAGCTACTTGATGTTAGGATTGAAAGCTAAAAAGCACATCTTTTCGAGGTCGAGAGAATAGAAAAGGAAATTTGTTTATTTGGTCGAGAGACGTTTAGACGATACAATTGACGCAATCACATCGTGACACGCATATAGAAAGAACCCTGTAACGCCTAGAATCGATTGTTACAACGCCATGGTGAACACGTCCCTAGTTCGCATTCTCTCCTACTGATTACTTCTCTGCAATATTGTTGCTTTTGTTCACGTTGATTACAAACCCCCCCCCTCTTATTTACTGGAAACTATTGACCATTAGTCACATATTTCACTAAAAACTTAATCTTCACCATATTCTCTGTGGGATTCGACCCCAACCTTTATTGGGTTCTTTACTTGACTACGACCGCTTACGCTTCGTTAATTTGAGGTGTAGTTTGGGCGTTATCAAAAAGTGGCGCCGTTGCCGGGGAATACAGTTTTTTGATTAAGTCTAGTGTGTTTATTTGACTCTTAGTCATAATTTCCTGTTTTACGTTTATTTGTTGTTTTTGTTTTTGATAGGGTACAGATTTGTGCATGCCAAGTACCCGAAGCTCGGGTGAATCAACAGTACCTTATGACCCCGAGCTTGCGAGAACATTAAGGCAGAATATGGCCGCACAAAACGAGGCAGCAAGGATCGCTGCAGAACTGCAGGCCCAACAAAATCTGAATGTTGGTGGTCTGCTGGATGATGTCGCACGGAATGATGAGGATCTCGATCTAGATGGAGCTGGCGCTACGGGCACCATTGTTCTTCCTCCGCTAGCGCCCGGGGCCAAGTTCAACATTACCAGCACGATGATTCAGCTGTTGAACTTGAGAGGAGTATTCCGGGGTGTAGCTGGTGATGATCTGAACCGTCACTTGATGAACTTCGTGGGCATCTGCAAGTCATTCGAACTGCCGGGAGTGAGTCAGACAGCGATCAGGCTAAGGTTGTTTCCGTTGTCTCTGTCTGATGAGGCAGCGTTGTGGTTTACAGAGCTGACCCCCGACTCTATCGCAACTTGGGGAGAGTTGAAAGGAGCTTTCCTAGAAAGGTTCTTTCCTCCCTCAAGGATGATACAGTTGAGGGACGAGATCAGCAATTTCAGGCAACAACCGCACGAAGCGTTACATGAGACTTGGCTGAGGTTCAAGAAGAAACTGACATAATGCCCTAACCATCAGCTGAACGACGAGTTTTTGATGCAGACTTTCTACAGGGCACTGAATTCGGCTACCAAGCCGACGTTAGACAACGCAGCAGGTGGAGCGTTTATGGGTCGCACTTTTGCCGACGCCACAGCTATTTTGGATAGGCTCACCAAAACCAACAGGGCCTGGCACACACGAGATTCAGAGGTTGAAGCTAGCACCTATACCGTTGGTATGTCAGCAGAACAGCGTAGGAAAGAGGAGGAGCGCGACCAAGACATGGCGCATCTGAAAACACAGTTGGATCTCCTGACAAAGCACTTGTGCTCAGGAGGTATGGAGAAGGTGCAAGCTGTGGGTTCCCAAGCTATGGAGACTGAGGAAGCAAATTACTTGGGGGGTTTCCAGGCCAATGGCCAGGGAAACCAAGGTCAGAATTATCAGCGAGACAACCACTATGAGAAAAGTGGCTACAAAGAGCGCGACCAAGGAAATTGGAGGAACAACACCGATAGAGGTGGGTTGTATATACCACCTGGTAATCGGGACAAAGCTGGCAACGAGGCTGAGACGTCCAAACTTGAGAACATGATGGCGAAGATGCTACTGAAGGTAGAATTGACTGACTCTGGGGTAAAAGCAATGAGGACTGAGTTATCAACATTGAGTCAGGTAGTGGAGTCACACTCAACCGCGATCAAGCAATTGGAGCAGCAAGTGGGTCAGATCTCGGCATCTTTAAACCAAAGGAAGACAGGTACCTTGCCGAGTGACACGACTCATCCGAGGAATGATGCTAGCTGTATGGCGATCACCACAAGAAGCGGAAAAATATTACCGGAATCACATCCGGTAATTCAGACTCAAGGTGATGCTGCGGATGATGAAGAGGCGGTAGAGGAGGAAACTCCAAAGCCCGCGGAGAAACGCAAGGAAGCTGAAAAGCTCCCAACTATGATGCCTCGACCACCACCTCTGCTCCCACAGCGTTTGAAGAAGAAAGCTGACGATGGCAAGTTCCTGAACTTCATGACCATGCTGAAGCAGATTTCAATAAACATACCATTGGTGGAAGCGCTGGAACAAATGCCCGGTTATGCCAAGTTCATGAAGGACTTGATTACAAAGAAGAGGACGGTAAGTTATGAACCGGAAGACAACCTCCACCACTGTAGCGCTATTTCTTCTAGGTTGTTAGTCGAAAAGAAGGAAGATCCAGGTGCGTTTATTGTTCCCTGCACTGTTGGGAAGCTCAATTTCGGGAAAGCCTTGTGCGATCTGGGTGCTAGCATCAACTTGATGCCGCTAGCCGTCTATAAACAACTGGGTTTGGGAGCTCCTAAACCAACGTCCATAAGAGTGATGATGGCTGACCGTTCAGTAAAGCGACCTGTGGGAATATTGTCTGATATGCTAGTAAAGATCGGTAAGCTTATCTTCCCAGCTGACTTTGTGATCTTGGATTGCGAAGTGGATTTCGAAGTTCCCATAATCTTGGGACGACCATTGCTAGCCACAGCAAGAGCATTGGTCGACATGGAGAAAAACGAGCTGACCTTCCGATTGAACAATGAAATAGTCAAGTTCGATGTGTCCAAATTGATGAAGCAACCAAGTGACATGAGGGTGGTCGCGGTCATAAATGCTATTGAGGAAGTCCCTGCGGATGCACAACTTGAGGAGAAGGGTTTGGTCGAGACTCTAGCTGTGATAAGAAGGATGATGCGAGAGCATAAACATGTAGAGGAAGGCGGTGAAAATAAATCAAGAAAACGAAAACACCGCAAGAGAATCTGCAAAGAAAAAGCGAAGAAGTTGTCGCGACTAGCGATGGAATCCAAAGAGGAAGCTGGAACGCCACACTCCATCGAGTTCTCTTGTTTTGGAGACCCTGGCGGTCTCCAACATCATTCCAGAATCTGAGTCATATCGACTTCACAGGTATTCCTTTGTTCTCACAGTTTTTAATTTTCATATATATGTATTGGGGACAATGCATGAGTCTAAGTTGAGGGTGTTGGGAAACCTGTGAGTCACCATCGAGGGTTTTTGTTGCCGAGTTCTTTTCCCTCCAGTGTGCTATCTAGTAGAACCGGCATGTTTAGGTTGTTAGTTTAAATTTTTTTTTTTTTTGTGTCTATAGTGATAAATGGCGTTTTTGGGACTAAAAAGAAGCCCCTTAAGATTTTTCTGGTTGTGCACTTATGTTGAAACGATTGATTGTCTGGATCTTTGGATGTCATTGTGTGATCATGATTAGAATGAGTATGCTTAAGCCGAGCGGCTGTTTGATAGTTGGTAGTGGTATAGTTTCTTGGTGCCAAGAGTGTGTGAGCGTATTTTGTATAAATTCTTACCCTGTGCATGCATCTAGAACTTGCCCGGTCTATTTTGTTAAGTTCGAAGTTTGGTTGCTTAGGAAAGGATCACAGGCCCTTTTTGTGTGCAGTCCACTTAACCTATAAGACCGTCCAAATGCAAATAATCCCTTTGATCCCTGTTTGAGCCATAATTGATCTTATTCTTTCAATAACCTGTCACCATTCATGTTTAACTTTGAAACCCTATTTTGGCCCTGGTCCTTCCTTGGACATCGTGCACCTCAACTCAGGCAATCAGCCTAAGTTGAGGGTGGCTACTATAGAGGCAAACCCTGTTTTGGCCCTGGTCCTCCCTTGGACATGGTGCACCTCAACGCAGGCAATCAGCCTAAGTTGAGGGTGGCTACTAGAGAGGTGAATGATAAGAAAAAGAGGATAGTGAAGTTTGGTTGTGAATAGAATGAAAAGTCGGGTGTGTGCCTAAGAAAAAAAGAAAGAAAAAAAAAGAGATGAAAAAGATCGAAAAAGAAATAAAAAGAATTGTCAAAATAAAGAGGCCGCACCTGTAGCTAGAAAGAAGGAAATATAAAGGTGAATAAGGATGGACAAAGTAAGTTATGTGGTAATAAGACGTCGGTAGTTCCAAGGAGGGCTTAGTCACTAACCCCTAAATGTATCCTACCTGCACCTGAAGCCTCAGTACAAGCCAAAACAAGTCCTGTAGTGATCCTGAGCGGCTTTCTGAAGAACTGAAATAGAATAGTAAGGGCAAGCCTATGGTATCGCATATGCATTGTTTGAAATCGTTTGTGAGTGTGAGCGCTTACCTAGTCCCAAATCTTGTGTGTGGGATTTCTTTGTGGTGAGGGCACCAAGATGTCTGTATTGTCTATTGATTATTAGGATAAGCTGCGCGTGTGTATGTAGAATGTTCTATCATATCGGAATGACATGTTTGGATCCTTGCAAGTTAGTGTTTCATACATTCGTGTGCTACGAGGGAGCTTGATTTAATTGAATAAGTTTTGAATGACCATGAGTTGCTAGAGACATGAGTTTGTGTTCTTAGTTGAGTCGTTTTATTGTTTTATGTTATGTTGCTTGAGGACAAGCGAACGTTTTAAGTTGAGGGTGTTGATGTGCCGCTAATTTACGTCACTTTCGACTCCTTTAAACTAAGAACAATCGTACGTTTTCAAGCAACCGTTGTCGTTTTTGATGTTTTTATGTTGTATTTTCAGGAAATGGAGACAAACGTGGAAACGGAAGGAAATACGCGAAAAAGAGCGTTCTGGATAAGAGTGACGGCCTGAGTGACGGCCCGTCACACATGTGACGGTCCGTCACAGTGACCGTCACACCAAGGCAGCTAAGGCAGCATCACTGGTTAGCAGTGACGGTCCAGGCGACGGTCCGTCACCGGCGTGACGGTCCGTCAGCCTGGCCGTCAAGTTAAGGCAGACGCGCGACGCGGAATCCGAGCATTTTTTGGATTGGTTTCCTAGACTCCTATAAATACCCTATGTTAGTTTTATTTTAGATATCACCTTTTAAATTAGTTTTTACACGTTTTTTACAAGAGTTTTAGGAGTTTGAGTGAGACTTTGAGCGCAAGCAACACAGTTTCTTGATCTTGCAAGCGTGTTCTTGATTCGTTCTTGAGTTCTTGGTTTCTTGTCTTGGATTATTGAAGAGTATTTTCATCATATTGTAAGAATCTTCTTTCCTTTATTATGAATTTCTTCTTTTCTTCTTCGAGCATGAGTAACTAAAACTCTCGCAACTAGGGTTGTGGGAGCCATGGCTAAAGTAGCGATATAGATTCCGGGCAGCGACGGGTTCAATATATATGTTGTCACGTTGTTAATCATTCATTATTTAACGTTTTCTAGTGGTTGCAAACATTAGAACATGCCTAGGTTTAAATTTGCTTGAGTAAAGAGATTAAAACCGGGAAACTTGATTAACGACAAGGATTCGAGACTACCAACTCTCGTCTTACTGATTAATGCCGTAACTGGGTTAATCTACTTGATGTTTAGGATTGAAAGCTAAAAAGCACATCTTTTCGAGGTCGAGAGAATAGAAAAGGAAATTTGTTTATTTGGTCGAGAGACGTTTAGACGATACAATTGACGCAATCACATCGTGACACACATATAGAAAGAACCCTGTAACGCCTAGAATCGATTGTTACAACGCCATGGTGAACAAGTCCCTAGTTCGCATTCTCTCCTACTGATTACTTCTCTACAATATTGTTGCTTTTGTTCACGTTGATTACAAAACCCCCCCCCCCTCTTATTTACTGGAAACTATTGACCATTAGTCACATATTTCACTAAAAACTTAATCTTCACCATATTCTCTGTGGGATTCGACCCCAACCTTTGTTGGGTTCTTTACTTGACTACGACCGCTTACGCTTCGTTAATTTGAGGTGTAGTTTGGGCGTTATCAGGAGGCTTTTCATAGATTCTCTTTTGCTTCAGGGATCCAAGTCAACGCTGATAAAATTTCTGTATATATCTAACAGGTTTATCCATAGAACTGAGGCAAAAAAATCCTAACAAAACTGGGGTACAGGGGGGATTCCTTTCAAATACTTGGGAGTACTCCTCTCCTCAAAGAAACTCACAGTAGTCCAGTGTATGCCCCTAGTTGAAAAAATCACAAAAAGGATAAGATATTGATCAACCAAACTTTTATCATATGATGGAAGGATCCAACTGATAAAGTCAATCATATTCAGTATCTAGACTTATTGGGCATAAATTTTCATCCTACCAAAGAGAATATTGAAACTGATTGAGAGTGTTTGTAGAACCTTCCTCTAGACTGGATGAACTATCACCTCTAGAAAAGCCCTCATGTCTTGGGAGAAATTGTGTCATCCTAGCAGTTGGGGTCAAAATATAATCAACTTAAGATATTGGAATCATGCAGCAATCCTAAAACACTTATGAGCCATTACCGAGAAAAAAGATTTCTTACGAATACAATAGATACACTCAAGGGAGGATCCAGAATTTTAAGCTTGTGAATTTTCAGTAAAATAAATTAGTTAAAAAAACACCTCCAATGGGGTTCGAACCCACGTCAAGCAGCCAAAGGAATTTCAAGGGTCTTTTTGTTGCCACTGAACCAACTATTCATTTAATTATTCGTTCCCATCTGCAAATACTTATACTCTTAAAAATATTTTCCACATGACTATACAATTTACGGTAGCGGGTGAGGGTTCCCAGGAACCCCCACCCGCTACAGTAGATTTGCCCCTGGATACACTCATACTACTTAAAAGTAATCTAATGGAGCATTGCCCTATCCCAACAAGTGCAACCTGGGTGGTTAGAAAGATTCAAGAGGCTAGTAAATATATTTTTATGATACAAACCTTGCAGGGTGATCTAATCAATAGACTAAATAATTGTTAATGTGTGAATTTTAATGTATGACAATATTGTGTATGCAAAAAAATAAGGAAAGCACTATGACAATCAATCAAGGATTCTTTTACTATGGAAAGAATCTTCCATTTGAATTGAAGGAGAAAAATTAGCAACGGCTCTAATTTTGAATGATATATCAAGCAATCAATTAAAGTTCCCTCTATGGAAAGAAGATATTCAGCCAAGTTCCAAGAGAATGCTTCAATGTTGTACTCGTACCATTAAGGAAGAAGCCGGGAATCAATAGAGTCAAATTTTGACTCAACCTTATTCTTGAAAAATAAATATCTCACATCTTATTTCCAAGGATCAAATCTCTTGGGTTGCTCTCTCCAAATCCTTCTCCAATGGCTCTTCATCTCTCCTATTTAAAGACGTTCGATAAAAGAAAGATCTTATACACTTAGTTTAAACCTTCTAAAATTCTTTGCTCTACTTATATCAAGCATTGTATTTCTTTGTAATCTACTGTGTGCTCAAAAAAGAGAGGAGAGAAAAATATTATTGGTGAGGCTACTGTATCAAAAAGAAAAAGAAAGAAAAAGAATTGAGTGTAGTCGTAGCAATTACATTCATCTCTTGTAAACCAATTCATCAAAAGATCTAGTAGAGAATCCCTTGCAACCCAAGGGGACTGGAGTAAGATCCGTTCTGGATTCGAACCAGTATAAAAATATCCTGTGTCAACTTTTACTTTTCAGTTCTGTTTACTTCAGTACTTACTACTTGCACGAGTCAACTAAGTAAACCAGACAGTCAACTGAAAAATAAAAAAAGTAGGCAAATCACCCCCCTCTTGCACTTTTAATTGGTATCAGAATGTGGTCTCTCATATATTTGCCTAATAGCAAGTGAGAAAAGATCATGGCACATCAAATTTCTGCTGGAGCCCTATTTCAAGAAGGAACCTCTCAAACAAGGCCATCGTACTTTAATGGAAAGCATTTCTGACACTGGAAGATCAGAATGGAAATATTCATCAAGTCCTATGGTGTAAAAGTATGGAGAGTTATCAAGCTTGGTGACATCCCTATCACAAAAGAAAAAAAAGATGATAAGAATGTTGAAAATGGTGGAACATCAACTGAAGTAATTCCAACTCTGGAAAATTACACTGATGAACAGATGGAGATCATTCAGACAAACTTCAAAGACAAAAATATTCTTTACAATGCCATCAGTGGAGAAGAATAAAAAAAAATCTCTTGCTGTGAGACAGCCAAAAAAATGTGGGACAAACTCGAAGTTACTTATGAAGGAACTGACAAGGTCAAACAAACCATCATAAGTCTTCGGGTATATGAATATGAGCTTTTGTCAATGAAGGAAGGGGAATCAGCTTAAAGCATGTTCGCCAGATTCAGCAAGATCATGGGAGAACTCAAGGCCTCTGGGAAAACCTATCATGTGAGTGATCAAATAACCAAGATTCTCAGAAGTCTTCCTACCCAATGGCATGCCAAGGTAGTCGCTATTGAAAGCATGAATCTAAACGATCTCACATATGGTGAATTAAGAGAAGATCTCATCATTTTTGAGAAAACTCACCTGAATAAGCGAGGACAGGAAGACAACAAGAAAAAAACTGTATCATACAAAGCTATAGAGGATATCAAAGAAGATGAGTGTCACGCCCCGAGGCTACCCCCTAGACGTAACACGGGACTTGGAACCATAAGGATCCCAAGCTAACCCTTGGTCATAGCAATCTCAAGCATAACAAAGATAAGACATAGAGGAAGTATCAAAGTAAATCCAAAAACCACAAGACATAGCACAAAAAGAGAGTCGAATAGGAAATACAACTCAAAGATCATCTCATAACATCTATGGTTGAAAGCCTCTAGTACACTCATAGAGATTTGATGGGATAACACTCCAACTAACTCAACAATCTAATACATAAAGGTAGCATAAAAACTGAAATAAGATCTAGTCCTCGAACTATGAGGACTCACCAAAGCTGGTTGAGGGAGTGGCCTGGGACTCTAGCCACGAGCCTGAGAAGATATGCCTGAATCTGCATCATCAAAGGATGCAGCACAATATGCGTTAGTACTATGGAATGTACTAAGTATGTGAGCAATGCATGAAAATGATGAAAACATGGTAAGTATACTTAAATAACTGAAATCATGCTTTTAAAGATAAACTCAATGCAATGACTCTAATATTTCTTTAAGATGAAACATAATCATAAGTAATATGTCTGAAATTTGATTAAGAGTCAAATCCAAGTTTAAAAGCATAAACTGTTTTCTTGTGGGAGGTTCTCTAACCGATAGAGATCATGTGAGCTACATGAAATTCGATGTATCTGCCCCATCGAAAGGACCCAATATACCTTGCAAGGGTATAAAGGCATTACTTGGCGTGATCACTAAACTGATGCCTAACAGAGGGGACTTAAGACCTACGGTGGCACATAGTTATGGGACCTTTTGGGTACTCTCACCTTGTCCAACTTGGTGCTAATACTACTCCCAAAACATACATATAAATCATATAATACTTGGGCATATCTGATGCCAAATCTGTTTGAAAAGCATAAGGGTATATCTGATACCATGCAATTCACTTAGCTTAGGTGGGCATATCTAGATGCCAAACCTTTCTTTAAACATAGGGACATATCTGATGTCCAAACTGTCTTTAAACATAGGGACATATCTGATGTACAAAACTGTTGGAAAGCATAAGGACATATCTGATGTCATGCAATTCAAAAGTCATGATTCTTAAAACTTTGCAAGACCATAATTAAATATATACTTTTCTTGCTAAATTCATACTCAAAGAATTAGTCATGTAATTTCATAAATACATAGAGGCCATGACATCTAATCATGCCAACTTTCCCTTGAAAACATGTAAATTCATAGTTCCATGCTAAAAATCAATATTTATGCTTGGGCTTTTAAAACAAATGAGAGAATCATAATCAAATCATTAGTAATCAAGAGGGAATCATGAATTTAAACATAGAAAGTTATTTCATAAACTTTTTCCCAATTTTGATCAAAACCCTAATTTCATAACTTCATAATTCATGATAAGAGTTGGGAAATTTGGGCACAAGGGTGAAAGGAACCCATTGTTAAAAACTCACATACCTTGGTGGAAGATTACCCACTTGATTGGAAAAGAACTAGGAGACTTGACTTGGAGCTTGGAGACTTGAACTTGAGAGCATTTTTCCTCCTTGAGTGAGAAATGAGGAACTTAAGATAGACTTAGGGTAATATGGGTGAAAACCCTTCTAAAAGTAGTCAAAATGACTTCACTTAATACATAATAGGGTGGGAAATGACCAAAATGCCTACGGGATTTAAATGAAAAGTTTCAGGAAACTGGGTCGCTTTACGGGCTACCCGACGGGTGTCATGCCCATGACGGCCCGTCGGCCAAGACGTCAGGCAGGGGTGGCTTTGGTGGAAGTCTGTTGTTCCCTTTTGACGGCGAGCTCCAATGGCCCGTCGTACTGGCGACGCTCGTGGCCTATCCCGTCGGGAGACTGGTTGCTGGGGAGGAATGGCTAGACCATTCCTACGGGGAGATCCTACGGGCTATCGCACCTGCGACACCCGTTGCAGCCGCTCGTCGGACTGAGCCAGCTGGCACATTTCAACTATGCGGTCTTTGGAGGGCACCCCATGGGCCTTCTGAGCTGCGACGCCCATGGTACTGCCCGTGGTGGCCACACAGTTTGCAGGAAATGCAGCAACCTTAATGGATTTAGGATTCGATAGCTGGATACGTGTACAGGGTGTTACAATATCCCCCTCTTGGGATCATTTGTCCTCGAATGAAGGATAGACAAGGGATGTTGAGGGGAAAACAGCCCAACCAAACATCAAAACATAGAAATCAAGGGGTAATCATAAAACTTGAGCTTTTCAACTTGAAAACATGATAAACTAACTTCGTAAAACATGGATGCATGCTAGAATCATGAGAGGAACTGATGAAGTAGAATCATAGGGACATACTAAGGAGGAAACTAGTTCCTCCAGCTGGAACTGAATTGGAAAGAAAGAGATGAGGATATTTGGCCTTCATGGCCTCTTTCGCTTCCAAAGTAGCACCCTCAACAAGCTGATTCCTCCAAAGGACTTTTACCGAAGCGACTTCTTTGTTTCGCAACCTCCGAATCTGACGATCAAGGATCTCCACGGGGACTTTCTCATAGGTGAGACTATCCTTCACACCTACGTCTTCTAAAGGAACAATCAAGCTTGGATCGCCAACACACTTCTTCAATAAGGAAACATGGAAAATTGGATGAACCGCTTCCAACTCTGTTGGCAACTCCAACTCATAAGCAACACTACCAACTCTCCTCGAAATCCGATAAGGACCTACAAAATGGGAACTAAGTTTTCCTTTCTTGCCAAACCTCATCACGCCCTTCATGGGTGACACCTTAAGGAAAACCCAATCATCGACTTCAAATTCTAACTCCCTTCTCCTCACATCCACATAAGATTTCTGTCGACTCTGAGCGGTCTTCAACCTTCCCCGAATAAGCTGAACCTTCTCTATAGTCTCATGCACAGAATCCGGGCCAATCAAGGCTACCTCACCAATGTCGAACCAACCAATAGGAGATCTACACCTCTGGCCATAGAATGCCTCATATGGAGCCATCTGGATACTAGAATGAAAGTTGTTATTGTAGGAGAACTCTATAAGAGGTAAGTGATCATCCCAATTCCCTTTGAAGTGAATAACACAAGCTCTTAAGACATCCTCCAAAGTCTGAATAGTACACTCGGCCTGGCCATCCGTCTGAGGGTGAAAAGTTGTGCTAAGCTTCACCTTAGTACCAAGACCTTTCTGAAACGACCTCTAAAATTGAGATGTAAACTGAGGACCTCTATCCGAAATGATAGACAAGGGAACACCATGCAATTGGACTATCTCCCAAATGTAGAGTCTAGCATAATCATCCGTTGTATCCGTAGTCTTAACAGCCAAGAAATGGGATGACTTGGTCATCCGGTCGACAATCACCCAAATGGATTCATGTTGCCTTCGAGTACGAGGCAATCCCATAATAAAGTCCATTGATTACTTCCCATTTCCAAGTGGGAAGGTCAATATCTTGAAGCATACCACCTGGCCTTTGATGTTCCACCTTTACCTGCTGACAGTTGGGACACTTAGCCACAAACTCGGCTATGTCTTTCTTCATACCATTCCACCAAAAGACTTCTCGTAGATCATGGTATATCTTAGTGGCACCCGGATGAATGGAGCATCTAGAACTGTGAGCCTCAGACAAAACCTGTTATCTCAACCCATCAACATCTAGCATGCATAAGCTACCCTGATAACGAAGCACACCATCTCCCTCTTGGGAGAAAACCTCAACCCTTTGCTGATGAACTTCACCCTTAAGATGAAGTAGAATGGGATCTTGGTCTTGCTTAGCTTTCACCTCAACCACCAAGGATGATTCGACACCATTAGTCACAATCACACCACCTTCGGTCGAGTCCATAAGGCAAACTCCCAACCGAGCAAGCCTATGGACTTCCTTAACCAATTATTTCTTTCCATCTTCAATGGAAGCTAAACTTCAAATGGACAACCTACTCAAAGCATCCACCACGACATTGGCCTTACCCGGATGGTAAAGCACACTCATATCATAATCCTTAAGAAGTTCAAGCAATCTCCTTTGTCACAAATTTGATTCCTTTTGAGTGAAAACATATTGAAGACTGTTATGATCGGTAAAAACATCCACATGCACACCATACAAGTAATGCCTCCAAATCTTCAAAGCAAAAACCATGACCGCTAGCTCAAGATCATGAGTAGGGTAGTTCTTCTCATGTACCTTAAGCTGTCTCGAGGCATAAGCAATCACCTTGCCCCGTTGCATCAAAACACAACCCAATTCGATTCTGGAGGCATCACAATACACAATAAAATCATCAAGGCGCTCGGGTAGAGCCAATACTAGAGTTGTAGTCAATCGAGTCTTCAATTCCTGAAAACTTTTCTCACAAGAGTCGGACCACTGAAACTTAACCTTTTTCTGAGTTAATTGGGTTAATGGGGAAGCAAGGGAAGAAAACCCTTCCACAAATCTCCTATAGTAACCAGCCAATCCCAAGAAGCTTCTAATATTAGATGGGGAGGTGGGTCTAGGCCAGTTTTTCACTGCCTCAATCTTTTGAGAGTCAGCCCAAATACTATTACTAGTCACAATGTGATGCAGAAAAGCAACAGACTGCATCCAAAACTCGCACTTGCTAAACTTAGAAAACAACTGTCTCTCCTTGAGAGTTTGCAACACAACCCTCAAGTGATCTGCATGCTCCTCCTCACTCTGAGAGTAGATGAGGATATCATCAATGAAAACAATCAAAAACATATCCAAATACTGTCTAAACACATGATTCATCAAATCCATAAAAGCTGCAGGAGCATTCGTTAGACCAAAAGTCATAACAACAAACTCATAATGACCATACCGAGTCCTCAAAGTTGTCTTCGGGATATCACACTGCCGAACCCAAAGCTGATGATAACCAGATCTAAGGTCGATTTTGGAAAATAAACTAGCGCCCTGAAGTTGATCGAACAAGTCATCAATCCTAAGGATGGGATACTTATACTTGATTGTGACCTTGTTCAATTGACGGTAATAGATACACATTCTAAGAGATCCATCCTTCTTCCGAACAAACAAAGCTAGGCCACCCCAAGGAGAAATACTTGGCCTAATGAAACCCTTATCAAGAAAGTCTTTCAGCTGATCTTTCAAATCCTTGAGTTCCACGAGGGCCATTCTATAGGGAGGAATAGATATAGGATTTTTATCCGAAAGAAGATCTATCCCAAAGTCATTTTCCTACTCGGGAGGGGCTCCGGGCAAATCATCGAGAAACACTTCTGGAAATTCATTCACAAAAAGAACTGACTGAATAGTTGGGGTCTCAGACTCCGTGTCCATAACCTGAACTATATGATAGACATAACCCTTAGAAATCATCTTCCTAGCCTTGAGATAAGATATGAAATGACCCTTCGAAGAAGAGGGACTACCTTGCCATTCTAGGGCGGGTTCATTAGGAAACTTGAAACTAACCACACGGGTGTGGCAATCAACTGAGGCATAACATGCATACAACCAATCCATACCAAGAATGACATCAAAATCACTCATATCCAACTCTACTAAATCCGCTAAAGTGACTCTATGAAGGACTGAGATAGGGAAATTTTGATAGACTCTTTCGTCTAGGATTGACTCACCAACAAGAGTAGAAACATGAAAGGGTTCTAAAAGCAATTCAGGATGAATCTCTAACTTACAAGCAAAATAAGGGGTAACAAAAGATAAGGAAGCACTAGTATCTAACAGGGCAGACACATCAAGAGCAAAGACTTTCAATATACTGGTAACCATATTTGGAGAACTCTCATGATCCTTGTGGGAGGACACAGCATAAAGATGGTTCTGGCGTTGACCACCAGAACTAGAAGTTGCTCCCTGCGGGGCTGGTCTACCACCTGAAGCTGCAGGATTAGACTGAGTCCTACCACCTCCGTGCCCCTTCTTAGCCTAAGGGCAATCCCTAACGCAGTACCCGGTCTGACTACACCCAAAGCAACCCTCTCTACCAATCATACACTCACTGGGGTGAGTCTTCCCACACTTAACACAAGTTGGGTAAGAAGATCCTTTAGTAACACTACCCTGAGACTGGGAATAGGAGCCAAACCCTCCACCACTCTGATCATGATAAGGCTTCTGAGCCTGGGTAGGAGCACTAGCAGAAGAGTGAACAGGACCTGATGACTTTTTCTGGAAGGAAGAGCGATGTCCACCTCTGTACTTGTGATGACCAAAACCTGATCCCTCAGATCTAACCCTCTTGTTCTCCCTTTCCATCTCCCTAAGCTTATCACCCTCAATCTGATGGGCATGAGTTATGAGACGAGAGATATTCATATCACTCAACAATAAAGCAGACCGACACTCCTTCTTTACTATATCAGAAACACCATAGATGAATTTGCTCATTTGATCATGTGGGTCCTCTACCATGGAGGGAGCATATCTAGACAACTGAGTGAACTTCAAACTATACTCTTGCACCAACATCGAACCTTGTCTCAAGTTCATAAATTCCTCCACTTTTGTTTTCCTCAACTCACGGGGAAAGAACCTATCAAGAAAGGCTCTCTCAAAACACTCCCAATTCGTGGGGATCGCATCCCTCACCCTAGCCTCCTTCCATTGCGTGAACCAAATATGAGACACATCTTTGAGTTGATAGGATGCAATCTCAACACAATCAACACCCGCTACTTGCATAACCTCAAAGATTTTCTTCACCTCATCAATAAAATTGAGCGGGTCCTCTCCCACTTTCGAACCCCAAAACTCTGGAAGGTTCATACAGATAAAGTCATGAACTCAGTCCGCTACCCACCTTGAGGATGAGCAAGGGCAGGATCTTGTTGATTTGCCAAAGTCTGAGCTAGTAGGTGAATAGAATTCCTAAACTCATCATTCGTGACATCGGGAACTGGAACTTGAGAAGCGACATTTCGAATGGCTCGGAGAGGCATAGCATGTCGAGGAGGCATAATATGAAATGCATAAGATATGGATTAGAGGAACATTAGAGTTAAGCTCTACCACATGATGTGATCATGAAAGAAGTGGAGTTTTTCTAAGACATCTCATAGCTTCCTTCTCATATGTGTGGCGCACTTCACACACATGAAAAAGGCTCTACTCGATGCGGCTTTCAGACATCCTAGGACTCTTAAACCTGAGGCTCTGATACCAAGTTTGTCATGCCCTGAGGCTACCCCCTAGACGTAACATGGGACTTAAAACCACAAGGATCCCAAGCTAACCCTTGGTCATAGCAATCTCAAGCATAACAAATATAAGACATAGCGGAAGCATCAAAGTAAATCCAAAAACCAGAAGACATAGCACAAATAGAGAGTCCAATAGGAAATACAACTCAAAGATCATCTCATAACATCTATGTCTAAAAGCCTCTTGTACACTCATAGAGAGTTGATGGGATAACACCCCAACTAACTCAACAATCTAATACATAAAGAAAGCATAAAAACTGAAATAAGATCTAGTCCTCAAACTATGAGGACTCACCAAAGCTGGCTGAGGGAGTGGCCTGGTACTCTAGCCATGAGCCTGAGAAGATATGCCTGAATCTGTATCATCAAAGGATGCAGCGCAATATGCGTTAGTACTATGGAATGTACTAAGTATATGAGCAATGCATGAATATGATGAAAACATGCTAAGTATACTTAAATAACTGAAATCATGCTTTTAAAGATAAACTCAATGCAATGACTCCAATACTTTCTTTAAGCTGAAACATAATCATAAGTAATAAGTCTGAAATCTGATTAAGAGTCAAATGCAAGTTTAAAAGCATAAACTATTTTCTTATGAGAGGTTCTCTAACCGACAGAGAACATGTGAGCTACATGGAATTCAATGTATCCGCCTCATCGAAAGGACCCAATATACCTTGCCACAGTATAAAGGCATTACTTGGCGTGATCACTAAATTGATGCCCTACAGAGGGGACTTAAGACCTACGGTGGCACATAGTTCTGGGACCTTTTTGGGTACTCTCACCCTATCCAACTCGGTGCTAATACTACTCCCAAAACATACATATAGCTCATATAATACTTGGGCATATCTGATGCCAAATTTGTTTGAAAAACATAAGGGTATATCTGATACCGTGCAATTCACTTAGCTTAGGTGGGCATATCTATATGCCAAACCTTTCTTTAAACATAGGGACATATCTGATGTCCAAACTATCTTTAAACAGAGGAACATATCTAATGTCCAAAACTGTTGAAAAAGCATAAAGACATATCTGATGTCATGCAATTCAAAAGTCATGATTCTTAAAACTTTGCAAGACCATAAATAAAAATATACTTTTCTTGCTAAATTCATACTTAAAGAATTAGACATGCAATTTCATAAATACATAGAAGCCATGATATCTAATCATGCCAACTTTCCGTTGAAAATATGTAAATTCATAGTTCCATGCTAAAAATTAACATTTATGCTTGGGCTTTTAAAATCAATGAGATAATCATAATCAAATCATGAGTAATCAAGAGAGAACCATGAATTTAAACATAGAAACTGATTTCATAAACTTTTTCCCATTTTTGATCAAAACCTTAATTTCATAACTTCATAATTCAAGATAAGAATTGGGGAATTTGGGCACAAGGGTGAAAGCAACTCATTGTTAAAAACCCACATACCTAGGTAGAAGATTACCCACTTGATTGGAAAAGAACTAGGAGACTTGACTTGGAGCTTGGAGACTTGAACTTGAGAGAACTTTTTCTCTTTGAGTGAGGAATGAGGAACTTAGGATAGACTTAGGGTAATATGGGTGAAAACCCTTCTAAAAGTAGTCAAAACGACTTCACTTAATACATAATAGGGTGGAAAATTACCAAAATGCTCCTTGTATTTAAATGAAAAGTTTTAGGAAACTGGGACGCCTTACGGGCTACCCGATGGGTGTCGTGCCCACGATGGCCCGTCTGCCAAGACGTTAGGCAGGGGTGGCTTTGGTGGAAGTCTGCTGGTCCCTTTTGACAGCGAGCTCCCACGGCCCGTCGCACTGGTGACGCCCGTGGCCTAGCCCTTCGGGAGACTGGTTGCTGGGGCAGAATGGCTGGACCATTCCGACGGCGAGAACCTATGGACCGTCGCATCTGCGACGCCTGTCGGACTGAGGCAGATGGCACAGTCTAATTGTGCAGTCTTCACAGGGCACCCCACGGGCCGTCTGAGCTGAGACACCCGTGGCACTGCCTGTGGTGACCAAGCAGGTTACAGGAAATGCAGCAACCTTGATGGATTTAGGATTCAATAGCTGGATACGTATACGGGGTGTTACAATGAGGAAGAAGATATGGGAGAAGACAAAATTACTCTAATCACCAGGTCAGTAATTGAAAACTTTAGATGAACGAGGAATAGCAGGAGAGGTAAGCAAAACTTCTCAAAAGAGAAGTACATCACTGATCAAAATAGAAATGAAGAGAAATGCTACAACTGTGGGAAGTATGGACACATTATAAATGATTGTCTTGAACCAAGGAGAAGGAATTCCAGAGGAAATCAAAAAGCCTTCTGCAGTTGGGGTGACGAGGATATTTCTGAACACTAGCAGGAAGAGTCAGATAACATATGTTTCATGGCCATTGGAGAAATCAGTGAGGTAAGAACTGAAACCTGCACTAATTGCTCAAACTTAAAAAACCTATTGGATCGTGTCATTTCCGATCTCAATAGAGTATTTAACGATTTCAAAAATATTCAACAAGAAAAAAGAGACTGGGAAATTAAACTAGAAGTTTGTGAAGTTAAGAGGGATCTCCTTGATGAGGAAATTCAGGAACTCAAGGCACAAATAAATAGTTTAAAAATTTCTTCCAGTCAAAGCTCTGTTAAATCCAACCAGTCAACTCGGTCAAACAAGTCAACTGACATGAGATCTCAAAGATCAAATTAGTCAACTCGCTCAACCAAGTCAACTGGAAAAGGATCAACCAGTTACAAATCTGAATCCAACACTTTTTATCATGAATGTTCTACTAACCAGTTGATCTCTTCAACTAAATTCAGTAACAAAGGAATCCCAGATAATGTAACTGAGGAACCTATTCAAAACACTTGTCATTATTGTGATAAAAGTGGGCATAAATCCTTTCGATGCAGATTTCATTACTTAAAATCTCAGAATTTGGTATGGAGACCCAAGAAAACTCCTGACAGTAATCTCAGAGGACCCAAGACATCTTGGGTATCTAAGAATACATAATTATCTTATTTTGTAGGAACACCACAAGAAAGGGTCAAAAGTAAAATGGTATCTTGATAGTGCATGTTCGAATCACATGACAGAAAATAAATACTTGTTCAAATTAGTAGCCAACTATGATGGAGGAGCTATTCATTTTGGGGATAACTCAATTGGAATGGTCATTGATATTGGAATTATTTCTTTTAATGATTCTTGTGATATCACTAACGTTTATCTTGTAAAGGGTTTGAAGTATAATCTTCTAAGTATCAGTCGTCTGTGTGATGAGGATCTTAAAGTACGATTCAAAAAAACTAGTTGCGTAATTGAGGACATCACAGGGAAAGCGCTATTACCAGGAAGCAGAGACAAAAATGTATATGTACTGGACTCTATAAGAAATTAAAAGGATTATATTTGTCTTGCATCCATATAATAAGATCCCTGGGTATGGCACAAAAAACATGGTCATGCTAGTATGGGTCTCATAGATAAACTTGCTAAGCATGAACTAGTTCTTGGACTACCAAAGCTGGATTATACAAAATATCACATTTGTGATGCATTTCAAATGGGTAAGCTAACTAGAAACTCTTTTAAAGCAAAAGAATTCGTGACTACCTCTAAACCTTTACAGCTGCTTCACATGGACCTTTTCGGTCCAACTAGAACCGCGAGCATTGGTGGAAAAAAGTACACATTTTGTAATTGTTGATGATTATTCACGATTCACATGGGTTTTTTTTTAGCTCATAAAGATGATACTTTAATGAATTTTGAGTTTTCTATGAAAGAGTTCAAAGAGACAGAGGATACTATATCACTGCCATCAGAAGTTATCATGGAGGAGAGTTTAAAAATAATGTATTCGAAAATATCTGTAATGAAAAAGGCTACTCCCACAATTTCTCAGCACCAAGATCTCCTCAACAAAATGGAGTAGTGGAATAAAAGAATAGAACTCTCTAAGACATGTCAAGAACAATGATCATTGAATATTCATTGCCACACCACTTTTGGGCAGAAGCCGTAAGCACAGCATGTCATGTGCTTAACAGATGTCTCATAAGGCCTATACTGAATAAGACTCCATATGAACTATGGAATGGAAAAAGACCTAACATCAGTTACTTTCACTCTTTTGGATGCAAATGTTTTGTGCACAACAATGGAAAAGACAATATTGGTAAGTTCGATCCAAGAAGTGATGAAGGTATTTTTCTTGGTTACTCAAGCTCTAGTAAATCTTATAGAATTTTCAATAAATGTACTTTAAATATTGAAGAATTTGTTCATGTCATCTTTGACGATACTAATCACTTGATTGAGAAAAGTAGAGTTGTAGATGATGAAGAAACACAGAGTAACCAAACAAGCAAGGGCCCAGTAGTTGAACAAACTGCCATTGTCAAGTCAACTGGCACTCCAGATGAATCAACTGAGCAGACAGTTGAAGTAATTCCAAATTAATGGAGGAGTGAACCAGATTACCCGAAAAAGTTCATCATCGGAGATCCAAAGGAAGGAATGAGAACAAGGGCATCAACCAAGAATAAAGCAAATATTGCTCGCATATCTCAACTTGAACCCAAAAAGGTCAATGAAGCATTTGAATATGATCATTGGATCAAAGCAATGCAAGAAGAAGTGGATCAATTTGAGAAAAATAAAGTATGGACTCTTGTTCCTAGGCCTGAAAAGGTGTCTGTCATTGGCACAAAATGGGCCTTCAGGAATAAACTAAACGAAGATGGAAAAGTAGTAAGAAACAAAGCTCGACTGGTAGCTCAAGGCTACTCACAACAAGAAGGAGTCGACTACGATGAGACATTCGCGCCTGTGGCTCGGTTAGAATCAATTAGAATACTACTTTCTTATGCTTCTTTCAAAGTTTTAAACTATTTCAAATAGATGTTAAAAGTGCTTTTTTAAATGGTTTTATAGAAGAAGAAGTTTTTGTAAAAAAAAAAACTAGGTTTGAACATCCAAAATTTCCCTATCATGTTTTCAAACTATCAAAAGCTCTCTATGATCTTCAACAAGCTCCACGAGCTTGGTATAATCGTTTGAGCACCTTTCTAATAGATCATGGCTTTTCAAGAGGAAAAATTGATACCACTCTTTTTGTCAAAAAAACTGTCTCTGAAAACTTGATTATTCAAATTTATGTGGATGCCATTATTTTTGGAAGTACTAATGCTTTGTTGTGCAAGGAATTCTCTAAACTCATGTAAGGAGAATTTGAAATGAGTATGATGGGAGTAATAACATTCTTCCTTGGTCTACAAATCATCCAATCCAATAAAGGAATCTTTGTCTGTCAAAGTAAATATACAAAGGAACTCATTCAAAAGTTTGGCATGAGTGATGCTAAAGCAATGGGAACTCCCATGAGCCCAACATGCTCTCTCTACAAAGATGATGAAGGTAAATCAGTAGATGAAACTAAATACAGAGGTATGATAGGCTCTCTACTGTACTTAACTGCCAGTCGACCAGACATTATATTCAGTGTTTATAAATGTGCTCGATTTCAGTCATCTCCTAAAGAATCTCATCTGACTGCTGTTAAACGTATTATTAGATATCTTGTTGGGACAATTTATCATGGATTATGGTATGCTAAAAGTAAAGAATTTACACTTGAAGGGTTCTCTGACGCTGATTATGCAGGTGACAAGGATGATCGTAAGAGCACTAGTGGCATATGTCAACTTCTAGGAAAATCTCTTATCTCTTGGAACAGCAAAAAACAAGGATTTGTCTCTCTCTCTACTACTGAGGCAGAATACATTGCTATTGGGTAATGTTGTGCTCAAATTATGTGGATGGTTAATTAATTGAGTGACTATGATTTATCTTTTAAACCTGTTAAAATCTTCTGTGATAACTCCAGTGCTATATGTTTTTCAAAAAATTATGTGCATCATTCTAGAGCTAAGCATATTGATATCAAATATTATTTTATTCGTGATCATGTTTTAAATGGTGATATTGAACTTAAATTTATGGGAACTAATTTTTAATTAGAAGACTTCTTTACAAAACCCCTGTTGGAAGAAAGATTCAGTTTTCTAAAAAATTCTCTTGGTATTATTCAAAATCCTCTTTTACCATAATTAAACCTTTTTTATTTTCTTATGTTGAGTGTTATTATTGTTTAGTGTGTACTAAATATTTTGCCTTTTCTGTCTTCTCTCCCCTATTAAATACACCGCCTCATTTCTCCCTATCACGTCCCCTCGTGTCAGTCGCGTCCTTTCCCCTTCGCCTCGTCTTTTCACTTATCCCTCGTCTATCCTTTAAAAACTTTTATTCTTTCCTTCTATCTCTATTCATCGCATCTTTCTTCTCCACCATGGAAAAATCTCCCAAAGACCTTCATACTCCCACTCGAAAAAGCTCTAGGAACAAAAACAAAGGAAAAATGTTTTCTCCTGTTCCAGTCGATTCTGATGACTCCGATACTTCTTTATCCTCTCACTCAACTTTTTCAAGTGTTGTAGAGAAGATATTGACGGCGATGAATCTAATAAGAAGTGCAAATTCAATTTTGAAAGCTGTCTGGACAGTAAAATTGACTTTTGGGGTCCTTCTAATGAATCTCTCTTCAAATCTACCCTTTGCTGATGGTCGGTATGTGAATCTCGATTATCTCTCCTCTATTCAATGTAATGTGAAAGAAGTCTTTGACTATCAAGGTTGGGCAAATTTATTCACCATGACTCCTTGCTCTGTTTCTGAACCTCTCATTCGTCTCTTTTATGCTAATCTTCGCTCCTCAAAAGCCGGTGAATTTGAAACCCTAGTTCGACGTAAATGTATCTTCCTTGATTGTGCTGTCATTGATCACATATTTCGTATAAAATGCTCTAGTTTTTCTGTTCCTGTGAAAAGTGTATGGCCTCCTGAGTTTGATGTATCGCTAGAACAGGCTAGGATGTTTGTCTCTCTTGAAACATCAAACCCTCTTCCCTTTCATTTAGGTCCAAAAGATCTATCCTTTGAAACAAGGATAATTGCCCACATTGTTACTACCACTCTGGTCCCTCGCTTTGGATCTCTATCTACTTTGTCTCTTCGAGACACACTGCTTACATATTACCTTGTTTCCAAAATCAAGTTCAAGCTTTCCTCCCTGATTCTCAATAATATGATAGAAGCGTCTGCAGATCCTCTCAGTCTCCCATATGGAATGGTCATATTCCACATCTTGGAAGCTAAGAACATCAGTCTTCTTGATTTCCTTACCTACTATGTTAAACAATGATATACCTCTAAGGCCTTTGGTTGCATGGGGTACACTCGCTCAGGTGACTTTTAGGTCCTCAAAAATGATTCTGATGTTCCTGTTCCCTCCTCCCTCTCTCCTGATGTACTAGCCTCTTCGAACATGGTTTCGGCCTCCTCTGTCGATCTCTCTGAAGTTATGGCTAAGTTACAGGCCATGGATGACAAGCTTGAGTCCCTCAAAGACATACTCTTATCAACTCAGTTCCAGATGGAAAAAGTACAGGCATGCACTAAAGAAACTGGTAGTGATGTGGCCAAAATCCGCATTCGACTCGACAAAGTGATCTAGGAAGCTGTCAAGTTTGCCAACAGGATACAAGAAAGTGGTGATAAAGTTGGTGCCAACCTAACAACTAGCTTTGAAAAACTAAAGGAGTCACTGTCAACACTATCTGCTATCTTCTGAGGAAATAACATCTCTTATCTATGTTTTTGTGACTTTTGAACAATTTGTCTTTGCTTATGTTTTGGTCTGTAATAGATAACTCTCCTTAGTTCCTTAGTAGTTTTATTATCATGATCTTTTCTGCTATGTGTAAATCTCTTGCCGTTATATTCCTTTTTGATTGATACCAAAGGGGGAGACAACAGAGTCAACTTCTGAGGGGGAGCCAACCCCTTAGGAGGAGCTGTCGACCATGTTTCAAGCCAACTGCTAAGGGGGAGCAAAAACACAGAAAGGGAAGTTAACTACAATTTCTTATTTTTTATTGTCATCCATCAAAAAGGGGGAGATTGTTAATGTGTGAATTTTAATGTATGACAATATTGTGTATGCAGGAAAATAAGGAAAGCACTATGAAAATCAATCAAGGATCCTTTTACTATGAAAAAAATTTGCCATTTGAATTGAAAGAGTAAAATTAGCAACGGCTATAATTTTGGAGTAAAATCAAGGTTCCCTCTATGGAAAGAAGATATTTAGCCAAGTTCCAAGAGAATGCTTCAAAGTTGTACTCGTCCCATTAAGGAAGAAGTTTCGTGAATCAATAGAGTCAAATTTTGACTCAGCCTTATTCTTGGAAAATAGATATCTCACATCTTTTTTCCAAGGATCAAATCTCTTGGGCTGCTCTCTCTAAATCCTTCTCCAATGACTCCTCATCTCTCCTATTTAAAGACGTTCGAAGAAAGGAAGATCTTATACACTTAGTCTAAACCTTCTCAAATTCTTTGCTCTACTTTTATCAAGCATTGTATTTCTTTGTGATCTACTGTGTACTTGAAAAAGAGAGGAAAGAAAAATATTACTGGTGAGGCTACTGCATCAAAAAGAAAAAGAAAGAAAAAAAATCGAGTGTAGTCGTAGCAATTACATTCATCTCTTGTAAACCAATTCATCAAAAGATCTAATAGAGAATCTCTTGCAACCCAAGGGGACTGGAGTAAGATCCGTTTTGGATCCAAACCAGTATAAAAACATCATGTGTCACTTTTACATTTCAGTTCTATTTACTTCAGTACTTACAACTTGCACGAGTCGACTAAGTAAACCAGACATTCAACTGAAAAACAGAAAAAGTAGGCAAATCACCACCCCTCTTGCACTTTCAATAGTGTGGTGACAAATGGAAAAAAATTCATCAGGAAGATGTATTTACAGCTTGTACCATAACACCAAAAAGTACCCTCGAAAAGTATAGCACTAAACAAATCTTTCATCCTAGACATACGTTTACTTTGTAGTTAGCTGCTTGGAGGAAGTTGGAAATAGTGGATAGCAGGATAGGTTACAAAGATTTGGTATCTAGGTTTTAATGGACTGTGTATTCTGTAACACAACCAATGAATCACTGGAACATCAATTTTTTGACTATTTAGTTACTATAGATTTATGAGGCAGACTTCTAGTGTGGATGGGGTATCACAGACCCATTGGTAGCTGGCAAGAAGAACTCCAATAGGGACACAGGGTGGCAAAGAGCAAGACTGGCGAAGGGCCATTGCAAGCTATGTATTTTCCACGACTATTTCAGTTATCGGGAGAGAAAGAAATATCATTAGATTCCAGGCTAGCCAATACCAGCTGGAGTATGCGGAGAAATAGCCATACACATACACATCTGAGGAAGAGATTTAGCAAAAATACAGTTCAACACTTGGTAGCATAAAGGAAAATTCTTGAAGGCCATTCCTGATAGTTTACTACTAATTTGCTTTTTTCTACTTTGTAATAGATGATAAACAATGCTTTGTAATAGTTACTAGACTATATTTTCATGTCTTTACTAGGTGAGATATCGGTTTTGTTTTGGTTAATAGCAGTATTCAACTTTCTATAGTCTATGTTTAAGTTCTTTCTGTCAGCTTATTTTATTCTTCTTGAATTGTCTCGAGTATTTACCTATGGAGTTTGAAGAGTTCACTAGATTTTTGATTCCTTCTCCATTTTTGAGAGCTGAAAAAATAAACATTACTATATTATTTCTTCCCTCTTCTTCCTCCCCGACGTCATACTCTTTCTAACCCAACAAAAAGGGCAGAGTTACATTTGGTGAGTCTTGTTACGAAATGGGTGGTTTGCACTCATTTGGTTCTGTAACTCTTACTTTTGATATGAATGAAATGTCAGTTTTACAAAAAAAAAAAAACTTTTAGAAAAATAAGGTATTAATATGGAAAAAATGATAAAATTATTTATAATAGTAACAAATGTTGATATACTAATATTGATATTAGGAAACAGTGAAATAAATCAAAGAGGGTTTTGAGTAATTATAATTATGATATCTAGGACATTATATTATATAAAAATAAAAATAAAAATAAAAATAAAGATGATTTAAATTAAATTGAATAGAAATTAATATTTTAAAAAGGTAATCTATTTTTATAAATTATTCAGGACAAAGGAGCATATATAAAATAATTGAAGGAAAAAGAAAAGTCAAGATTATTTGTTAACACTCGTGTCTAAGAGCCCGTTTAGATTGACTTATTTTAAGTGTTTTTAAGCTAAAATAGTTTTTAAGTACATTTGAAGTGTTTGGGTAAAAGCCAAAATAGTTTTTAAGCACTTTTTTTAAAGCTAAAAAGGCAAAAAGAAGCCAAAAGCCAAAAGTTACAAATCCTAGCTTTTGTTTTTGGCTTATAAGTAAAAAAAAAGTCAATCCAAACACCCACTAAGAAGAATAATGTTATGACTTTTTCAGATCATAGACTAATCAATCTAATAAATTCTACTAACAAAAATTATCTCAAGAGTGCTACATGAGGGACTGATGAAACTATTACCTTTATTGATATCTAATAATCAATCAGGCTTTGTGAAGGATAGAAGTATTATTGAGAGGGCTGCCCGTAACCGCAAAGAGGGTAGTAACAGAATCACATCAAAGTTTCGGTATCTCTAAACCTACTTTTAAATTTAAGTTGTTAATCTCTTAAATTACTTAACCTTAGCTAACAATTTACCCTATTTACGGGATCACATCAAAGTTTCATTATCTCTAAATTCAGTTTTAAATCTAAGTCGTTAATCTCTTAACTAATTTGATGTGACGTTGTTCAACTAAGACCTAATCTCACAATATTTCTCATGTAATGCAAGTGAATTAAAAAATGACTCGATTATAATTAGACACAATCACGAATTTATCCAACAAATGATTTCATCAAAATCCTAGAGAAGAAATCTAGATACTCATAATATTGTTCAAGAACATAGCATAGCATTTCATAACGAATAACTAGAAAAATAGAAGAAACTGAAACTCGAAGTTGAATTTTCGTCACTTCCACTCCTTGTGTGTTCTTGCCTCCAAAAGTAGTGGGTGTATCTTCAAAGGACATTTCACAGGGTATATATACGACCTAGAATGTGTAGGAGATCTATTGAACACATCCAAAGTCGTACAGGAAAACTGAAGTCGCGTGCCAATGGGCTCGCTACACGAGGAGGTTATCGAGAACCTCCTTGCCAATGCCAGCAGTTTCTCACGATGGAGGACACTTTTCATAAGACGTCACTGCTGTGCTTGATTGCCACAGTCCTTGGTGGGCCTAACTGCTCGCAAAGTGAGCATATGGACATCCCCTAGATTTGTCTTTCTTGCATCAATCTCGTCAGTTACACCTTTTTCGGCTTGTTTCAACCCAAAACACTTTCTACACACATAAATTACACAATAAGCTCACAACTTCTCAACAACACATAATCCACACAATTACAATCAAGATATGAGGCAATAATGCACCTGAAATATAGAATTTTCAGCCGAATATCACAGGTGTTGGTGTTAGGTTAATTTTTGAACTTTGTGGGGGCTATCCAAGCCATCTTTCCGGTGGAAAACCCCCTTTCCGGTCATAGTTAATTTTTAGAAAATAAGGTGCAAGTTAAGTGACTTTATTAATAATAAAAATAAATTTTTTTTTTTTTGATTTCACTAAGTGGAGTGATTATTTGAGAAATTTATCTAATTTTGGGTTATATCCTACAAGGATAAATCGTGGTTCTCTCACCTTAATGTGAGCCGGGTGATTTTCACATAAAAGTCTCATGTTATTTACTTTATGTATTTTGCACTTGGACCTTGGACCGGTTCTTTTGTGTTTTTGTCTTTCTTGTATTGGGCCTTAGCTCTTTGACTCTTATTTCTTATACTAGTGAAATTAGTCGCGCTTTGCGCGATAATAAAAAATAATGATTGAAATAATTTATTTTGAAAATATAGTTGGGTTAGAAGATTTTTAATAGTTTCTTATGTATATATACAAAATAAATTATAAGTTAATTAAATCACTAACAAATATTCTCAGTAATATCTATATATGGGTGTTTTCTATACTTCAAGCATAATACATATGGCTACACGTTGATTATGAGGACATGCAAATATCCAAACTTTTAAATTAGCTAATATATATATATATATATATTCCCGACCCTTCTCCACCCACTGTTTCATACTCCTATGCAACTAGATTAAGAGCTAACCAAGCTAAGAATGATGTGCCCATTGAGTTGTCTACTCCGAAGGTAACTACAAGGCAAGGTTTCCCGGCCGTCATTTTTAACAAAGAGGATTTCATGGTTAAGCTAGCTGCTAGATGCAAATTTACTCTCATTGGCAAGTTCAATAATCCTATGCCCAAAATGGAAGCTATTAGAAGTAGTTTTATTCTCTAGACTCATCTTGTAGGAGGAGTTAAAATTGCTCACTTTAATTTGAGACATATTTACATTGATTTAGACAACGAAGAAGATCATCTTGTTGTTTGGACCAAGCAAAAAATGTACATTGAAGGTCAACTTATGAGAGTGCAGGTTTGGACTCCAACTTTTAGACCGGAGGAAGAAACACCAGTTGTTCCTATTTGGGTAACTTTGCCAGAACTTCCTTGGCATTGTTACAATCTTGAGTTTGTTATGGCATTGTTATCTCCAATTGGCAAGGCTCTATACTTGGATACTGCTTCCATTCAAAAAACGAGGGGAAGTGTAGCCAAAGTTAGACTTCAAATAGACCTCACTAAAGCAAGACCTCCTCATGCTTTACCTCCTCATGTGTGAATGGGCTTTGATGAAGAAGATATCATGTGTGGAAGGTGGCAAGCTATAGAATACGAAGGGATCCCGGACTACTGTGCTTATTGTAAGCACCATGGACATCTCGTCCATGTGTGTAAGGTGAAGAAAAGGGGTGATGATTACAAACTAAGGAAGGAAAAAGAACCTGAAGAAAAAAACAAGCAACAAGCTACTGGAAAGAAAAAGGAAATCACGGGTCAAGGTAATCCTAATCATGTTGATTCCCAGAATGGTATTACTAACATTTCAGGTACCGAAGATACTAAGGAACACAAGAATCGGGAAGAGGACCAACAAGAAGACCTTAATGATTCGGTAGATACTGCTAACACCAAAGGAGAGCAACATGCAGATGAATGGCAAGTACAAAAAAGAAAATTTTTTAGAGGAAAGCCAAAGCTAATTCAAGTTTACAAACCTGTCTCTCCAAGGAAAAATCAAACTCAAAATGAAGGTATAATCTCTGACTCTACAGGAAACTCCCATAATCATAATGTTGATCCCAAAACGGATCACCCCCCCCCCCCCCCACCCCATGATGATTTACATGATATGGATGCTGCTGGAAACACAAAAAGGAAAAATATTAGTAAAGGAGCTCAAGGACCAGGTATTGACTCAATGCTCCCAATCCCCTTTGACCCCCTCTTTAATAATGTTTATGATGTGTTGTCTGATTCTGATGAAGTTAATGGAGGTATGGATGGAGGGATAAAGGAGAAACCAACTAACTTGCAGGAAGGGGTATCCAAGGGGAGGGATTTGTCTCATGCTTTGCATGAGAACCCATCGGTTGATCATAGGAATGACTTTAGAGCCCCTGCTACCACAGTTCATCCTGTTACCGCTGCTCAACATGCTACTGATAATTTTATGCTTCAAAGTGATATTGGTACCAAGTCTGCTGGTTTGATTTCGGAAAAAAATCAGAGTAGGGGAGTTGGTTTGGTTTAGAATTTACAAAATGATAGGGCTGATCATAGTGTTTTTCAACATCTGATTTCTGCACTAATTCTGGACCAGCAGCCCTCAAAATCCAAATGACAACACCAAAGAAGATACTCCAAACCCCATCGAAAACGCTACCAAGAACACTAACCAAAAGCCTAACAACTTCCCCAAAAATAAAACTATTCCCGACCCTTCTCCACCCACTGTTTCATACTCCTATGCAACTAGATTAAGAGCTAACCAAGCTAAGAATGATGTGCCCATTGAGTTGTCGACTCCGAAAGTAACTACAAGGCAAAGTTTCCCGGCCTTTATTTTTAACAAAGAGGATTTCATGGTTAAGCTAGCTTTTTTGTTTCTTAAAATTGAAAAGAAACTTTCAAGGAAAATAGTAATATTATTTTCAAAAATAATAAATAGAATTTATGAATGATCTATTTGGCATGAATCTGAATTAGAGGAATTTTCAATGCGAATATCAAATATCGAATGAGAAATAAAAAAATAGTATTTATTCATTAAATTCTACTTTGTTATCTATTAATATATTTTATTTTCTTTGTATATCATATTCAATCTCAACCAAAATATTCATATATCCAAAAAATCAATCTGCAAGTCTATAAAATAATTTTGTCATTCAATTGAAAAGCAGAAAAAATAAAAAGACAAAAAGAAAAAGGAAGAGAATAAAGCAAATACAAAAAAGATTAACAGGAAAAGAGAAAATAGATAAATCTAAGTGCACGAAATAACTGATATTGAATTCTTCTGAAATCTTTTCAAAAATTCATCTGCAATATACCTAAAATCAATATTATAAAACAATTTATATTAATTAATAGTAATATTATTTTCAAAAATAATAAATAGAATTTGTGAATGATTTATTTGGCACGAATCTGAATTAGAGAAATTTTTCATGCGAATATAAAACACCAAATGAGAAATTAAAAAAATAGTGTATATTCATTAAATTCTACTTCGTTATTTGTTAATATATTTTATTTTCTTTGTATATCATATTCACTCTCAACCAAAATATTCATATATCCAAAGAATAAATCTGCAAAGTCTATAAAACAAATTTGTCATTTAATTGAAAAACAGAAAAAATAAAAAGATAAAAAGAAAAAGGAAGAGAATAATGCACATACAAAAATAGATTAACAGGAAAAGAGAAAATAGATAAATCTAAGTGCACGAAATAACTGGTATTGAATTCTTGTGAAATCTTTTCAAAATTTCATCTGCAATATGCCTAAAATCAATAGTATAAAATAATTTATATTAATTAATAGATTAAACAAAGAAAATATACTAAAATAGTTTTAAAATTAAATCATATATAAACTATAAAAGAAAAAGAAGATGAATAAATAAAAATTGTAATTTTTCCTAAGTCTCAACCACGGTCATATATTGCTCTTTTTTTTCAAAGGCTCAAATATATATATAAAAATCAAACTTGTAAAGGAAACCTCCTCTTTTAACTCCCACTCCCACTTTCTTTTCTTTCTTCAAAACTTGTAATTTCATGGATTTAATCTTCTCTCCGTAAATCTGAAAAAAAAAGTGTAAAAGAGAGAAATATCAAATTTAAATATGTATATATTTGATAAAAAGAAACATACATATATTTCTTTCTAAAAACTAAAAGGAAAAAAAACAGAGAAAAATCTAAAGACAGTCATAGTAAGTTTAGGAACTAAAATTCTCAGATAAGAAAAATTAAGCATTACAAATAAAAAGCTATCACATGATATGGTGATTAACATTTTCTTCATGTTCTTCCTCACTTTTATGTATGGTATGGTAATGGAGAAAAGAAAAAATAACCTTGAATGATAATTTTTCATGAAACAAAACATGAATTTATATAGGCAAAGTGGAGGAATACCATAAGTTTTTCATAAAGTTACAAATTAATTTTGGGGGTTATGAAGATTAGAAAATGAGAGTTATAAATATTATTAAGAGTATAAATTGAAGAGATGTGTAAGTTATGAATAGTTATTTGTATTAAAGACACAAAATAAAAAATATATATTCAAATATTAAGAGATATTATCATTTTATAATTTATTTTTTTAAAAAAAGACATCCTTAATCAAAGAGAGGTTGCACATCACTTTTTTAATATCTAGCTATTTTTTTTATATTAAAAGAAGAGAAAAAATATAAATGATCTTCTTGTGCATTAAATAATTGAGAGTTAAGAAAATGAAATGTTTGAGAGTTATGGACATTACTAATATTAATTAAGATGAAATTTATTTGATTGAAGGTATGAATTAAGAAGATGATTATGTAAAATAAAATAATTAAAAGAAATGAGAGAAAAGGCCAAAAAAAGGGAGAAAATAGATAAATATGAATGGAAGTCATAGAGAGCCCCACGTCACCATTCCTAAAACCTTCTTTTACATGTATATATATATATATATATATATATTATGGCCGTTGCCCTTTTATTAAAAAAAAAAAAGTATTTTGCACTTTACAGTTTACTATTGGTTTCGAAGAGGTACGTAAAGAACCAACTCTAAAACTAGAGTTACATAAATTTCAATCACGAAAATTTGATACCCCAATTCAACCTCTCTTCTGTCGTATTGGTGTACAAAACAACACTATTTACATACAAGAAAGATCCTGGAGTACTTTCGCAACATATATTTTATGCATATTTTATCAATATACGCCTAAAATGTAATATCAATAGAATTTAGCCTGTTATATATAACATTTTACTTATGAACTTATTCAATGCCATCATTTTCCCTAACCATGGCTTAAACATAACAATAACTTGGGCAACCAAAGAATCCGGTCCAAAAGAATATCATTGCTCATTATTTTTAAATATTAGTTGTTCGACTTTTTTAGTTTGTTTGGAAGTAGTAATCTTCTACACTACTGTTAGGGGTCGTTTGGTGTGAGGGATAAAAATAATTAGTCTTGAGATAAAATAAATAGTTCAGGAATAAAATTTTAGTGTCTTGTTTAGTTGCCAAGTCCGAAATAACTTATCCCACCATTTATACCATAGTGATGGGATAAGTTATACTATATACATGGTGGGATAACTTATCCTGGGATAGCTAATCCCAGAATAATTAATCCCGAGATAACTTATCCCAGGATAGCTAATCCTAAAATAATTAATCCCGAAATAACTTATTTCCAACCAAACGACCCCTTACTATTGTGCTAACATCACATTCCCTTCAAGGTTTGCTATCTCAACGCTGAGACTAGTAAACCATTTTGTTTTAGGCCCCCTATATTTTGAGGCCTCAAAAATATTTAATAGTAAATTTTATAATTTTAATTTCACTTAAAATAATATTGAAGATCTTTAAAAAAGGTATAAATTTATATATAAAAGCAAAGAAAGAAAAATTATATACTTTTTACCAGGAAAATTTAGAACTTTGAATAAAATAACTCAAATCCTTGTATTAATTAATAAATAAAGTTCTTAAAATAACATCCAAAACAATGTATTACAAACAAATGACTAACATCTTATTAACTACAATTAGTCTTTACTTTTATAGATAACAATATTACTAAGTGAAGTAAAAGGTTTTATGTCTTTTAAGTATAGTACATTAAAAATAAAGTAGGATATAAGTACAAAACAGACAATTCTAAATTATTTTCATAATTGTATGTATATCTATATATTTATGGTTTCTTATATTAAAATTTGAGTTTAAGCCATTAATTTTATTGAGATGCTCTTGACTCCCTTAGATCTCTTATCGCTGCAAGCTCCTAATGTAATTAAAAGCAACGCTATAACAAAGTCAATAAGAGAAAATTTGGTTTACTTAGGGTGTGTTCGGTATGGAGGAAAATAAGTTATTTTTTACTTATTTTCTTGTGTTTAGTACGCAAGTAGGATTTTTTTTTCTAAAAGCATTTGTATATATTTAAACCAAAATAATGAGAACGAATAAGGTAAGGCGGTGGGGTAAAAAATAAATTAAAATATTTTTTAAAAAAAATTTAAAAAAAAAATTCAAAAAACAATTCTCCTTTTTTGGGGGGAGTGGGTGTGGGGGGGGGGGGGGGGAGGGTAAGAAAAAGTTTTGAATTTTCTTTTTAAAAAAGCAAATTAATTTTTTTTAAGGGGGGGTGCGGCTGGGGGGCTGGTAGGGGGGTCGTCGGGGGAGGGGGGGGGATTAAGAAAAAAATTAAATTTTTCTTAAAAAATAAATTAATTTTTTTTTCGGGGTCGGGGATGAGGGGTGGGGAGGGGCTGGGGGGTGGGTAAGAAATATTTTTTTAATATTTTTTGAAAAATAAATTAATAAATAAATTAAATTTTTTTCGAGGTCGGGGTGGGAGGGGGGGGGGGGGGGGGGGGGGGGGGGGTGGGGAGGTAGAATTTTTTTTAAATATTTTCTAAAAAAACAAATTAAAAAAAAAATTTTTAATTTTTTTCAGGGTCGGGGGGGGGGGGGGTTGGTGGGTTTAGGGGTAGGAGGTGGGGAGGGATAAGAAAAAAGTTTTAAATTTTTTCAAAAAAACAAATTAAAAATAAATTAACTTTTTCTTTTTTTTTGGGCCGGGGGTGGGGGGGCTGGTAGGGGGTGGGTAAGATTTTTTATTTTTTTTTGGATGAGTGATTTTGAGAGAGTGGTATGAACATTACAACTTGTTTTTCCTACTTTGATTAAGAAAATTATTTTCCTTATTTTGAATGAGCTTGTTTTCCTACCGAAAATATTTTTCAAAATCTTTTAGCCAAATAAACATGAGAAAAGAGGAAAACATATAGAACACACCCTTATAGGTATATATTTTCTCTCTTCCTTTTGATTTGAGACGCTTAAACTCATAACTCAATTTATAAAAAGAATTACGAATTGTAATTCAACTGAAGTTACTTCTGTCTTATTCATTCAAGAAGTGACTTTAAAACTCTCTAATTTAGCAAGTACATGCAGTGCAATATATATTATTGCTTTATTCATACACATAAAATTGAATCTCACACATATATGTACATTGAAAATGGCAAAAACAGCTAAATTAGAAGAAGAAAAAAAGTCATAACTAGTCACGCTTAAGCATACACATTCTTCAACGAGAAATTCTCGAGGGATTGTGTTTCCTTCCAAGATGATTCAGAGCTGCACATGATCAAATTCACTTATCTAATATATGTTCATATTGGCTTGATCAAATAAATGAACTATTCAAATTTTAACTGTGATATGATATTTTTTATTCTGTCACACTAACTTTTTGCATTATTATCCAAATATATTTTATTTTGATATTAATAACTTGATATTTTAGATTAAGTGTGTAGTCAAATACATTCATACAAAGGGATAACATGAAATACCTCGAGTCACATGCTTCCTTGGTTTCAACATAGGATTGCCTATCATCAGCCATGATATTGTTGAAGGGGTTGATTAGGGACTCATAATTCTGAGACATGTCTTGTTGTTCAGATGTTGAAAATGCTAGTGAATTCTGATGATCATTGTTAGTATTAACAACATAATGATTAATTTTCATATCAAACAGAGAATCAGAGGTACCCAACAAAGATTTCGGCCCTTCCTCACTAAATTCTCCATCACTAGTGAAAAATGGACTCATCGTAGAATTATTAGAGGCTAACTGTTGTTGGTGGTGTTCCCTATAGATGGCAATTTGGGCATAGACATAATGAAGTTCTTCGAGTGTGAGCTGCAACTGTTGACGGAGGTGACAAATGTACTCCACACAACCATAGACGGGGAATTTCTCCCACATGTCGGCCTCGAAGATGATGGACTTCATGGCGTCCGTCTTCTGATCATTGTCATCCAATTGCTTGAGGATCTTCACGATGTTGCATACCCCGAAGAGCCTATGTGAGTTTTGGAACATTTTGGGCTGATTCGCTGGGAAATAAGGAGCTAACACACACTCTGAAGAGCACTTTCGTCTTTGATACTTGCAAGCAGCACAAGCAGGGCTTGTTACACCTTTTACCGTCATTGTTTAACTTAGCTAAGTCATTTAATGCTACTGATTATATAATGAAATGATAAGAGGAAACTATATATTTATTGATGATTCAAAAGACTGACTTAATTAAGATGTTCTTGTTATTCTTGAAGTTGGGTGGGTAAGTGTAATTAAGTTGCTAGTGGTGTTGTTACTTTTACCGTCATTGTTACTTGCTATATAACGACAGAATACAAGAAAGACGCATGAATTTGTTGGGATATTACAAAGACCAAGTACACAGTAATATTTTAATAATTCCCTTGAAAAGGGGATTTAGTTTGAAGGCAGAACAGTAAAAAAAAGAAAAAGAGTATGCTACTTAGTTACTTCTTAGAAATTAAAGGAGTATGGACACATCCCATTTTAATTTGCCACAAGCTATAATACTGGACCCTAATTTATTTCCATGGAATATGAGAAATTATAGTGAATTTCAAATAATTAGTAACATTGTTTAAGATTAATAACAAAGATTTAACTGGTCCCTGTGTTATAGCCTTAATTCCAATTTTTTTTGTCCTAGTGTAATTCGACTAAGCATATTTAACCTTCAATTAACATGTATGTGCAATTTTAATCTTTTAACCTAACGGAAGTTAAAAATTTAACGGAATAATTATTTTTGTTAATTCAGAAAATTAGAGAAAATAAAAAATTAAGAATAAGCGATGAAGATGTAGATTGTCAGTTCATCCCTCTGTATCTCTTCATTTACAAAAAAATTGGATCTTGTCTTTCTTGCCCATTAGATGAACATTACTAGAATCTCTTCTTCTATGCTTTTTTATAGTTCTGTATTTGGAAAATATATGTTTTAATAAATTTATTGATTTTAGCCTAGCAATCTTAGAGGGATTAACAGATATGTGTGGACAAGGTACAACTTTCATGATGATATAATTTAATAAAAAGTTTTTTTGGACAGTATCGCAACTATATGAAAAATAAAAGTTTAACCTAAAACTTCTCCAGCAAGACGTCCGAGAAAAATTGTCGAAGGATCTCCCATTCTTTACCTTGAAATTGTGAAGAAGAAGAAGAACATAGAACCAAGTGATCCTTTAAGAATTTACCTTTGAGTCATTGCTCCAACCTCAATTGTAATTTTATTTTTTTCTTTCTTATTTGAATAAAAATAATGATTCCGTTAAGTTTTTAATTTCCGTTAGTTTGAGGGATCAAAATAGCACGTATATGTTAATTAAAGGTTAAATATACTTAGTCGAATTACACAAAGATCAAAACTGGAATAAAGCTATAACACAGGGACCAAAAACACCATTAATCAGAGGAATAAACTACAAAAATAATCCCATTTTATTTTATATATTGCATTTGTATTTGCGGTACAAATAATATCAATATATTTTTATACTTTTTATATTATATGTAATATGGGATAACAATTTTAGGATTATCTAAATCTGAAAAAATTAAGTAAAATGAAAGACCTCTGCCAAAGCCATTAGCAGCATTCTTTAGGTTAAAGTTGTAACCAAAAGTTTATCCAATAAGTTTAAAATCAAATACATGTTTCAAATTATTCATGGCATATCTCATTTTTAATATATAATGAGCCAAATAAATCATAAGTATTAATTAATGTGGGGATTATTATTCTCAATATTATAATAATCTCTGCTTTATCATTTCATCAACCCCTAATAGAGCAAAATTGACTTATGAATTCTACAGTATCAGTATAGTTTAATCTTTTATGCATATAACATATTATTTATCATTTTTTACAAGATTAGCATTAATGTATGAAATAACATTTACCTGTACTTACTCTATATGTAATTTAATTGTATAAATTCTTTTATTGTAGTCAATGCATGGTAAACTTATATATTCGAATATTAAATGAGTAATTAATAATGTCCACATGTCTCAGATAGTATTTGATTGTTTTAGTCCACTTGAATTATCATGTGAATTTGATGACTAATAATGGGGGATTCTCTTGACCCATGTATAGTAATTAGTAGTAAGACCACTGTTAGGTGTTGACTGTTTCAAAGATAATTTAAGAAGATAACATGACTTTGTAGGATAATATATTCGAAGTGCTTATATTATAATTTTAATAATAATAACATAATCCTTCATTACTTTTATATTTGCATTTCATTTGTACTTATCAGTGTATAAAACATAAAATCTAAAGTAATTATATGTAATTTATCTATGATAAACATTAATAACTTAATAAACATGAGGACTAGCATACTTATAATATGGTAAACTACCTTACTTAAGAAATTCGTAATTGACTTGAAGGATAGATCCACCGCTAATTAATTACCACATAATATGATCGGAATTAGGATCCTGGCATATTCTCTTTTATGAAAGATTTTGGGGCTCAAGTATTATAATATTTTGACTATTTTAGTTCTAGAGTGACTCTATATAATTAGTGGTCTAAAGCCAAAACATAATAAGATATTATAAATATTTTAAGCAAAATTTATATATTATTTTTCTTTTCAAAATTCACTCTTTTAACCTTTAGATGCAAATCTATAATGTTACCCTTTTAAAGATTAATTCATTCAAATATTTTTTCATAGACAAATAAAAGTAATTCATTTAGAAATATTGATTTTTAAAAAACTATAAGATTGTCATAAACCACAAGTGTACGGGACAATAAAAAAATCAGAACTAACGGGATATATATATGTACTAATTAATGAGATTTAAAAACTTAGCCTAATTTGATCACTCATTTGAACAATCAAAGTAAAATCATAAAAAAGTAAAACTTTTATTTATGATAATTAGAAAAATTATAAATTATATTGATTTAAATACCATTTTCAAGACTTTTTAATATAAAAATTATAATTATCTTGAATACTGACATAGGAATGTATTAAATCTTCTTTCCATATTATCAAGTTTTTATCTCAATATCTCAAGTTGCAATTAATTTTAATTTTTGAGAAAAAGTCTTCTTATAACCACTACAAATTGTTACAATATGTAATACAAAGTTATAAATAAGGAAAAAGGGTCAAAATTATCCATCTACTTTTGTTTATTAGTTAAGTTTGTCCCTAGTTATATTATAAGGCCAAATATACTTCTCGCGTTGATAAACTTGATACAAATACAACTCTTTCTAATGTTTGTTCACCCTGACCTTTTAAAATCTCACGTGGCTTGACATTTGGGTGAGGTGAACGTCACGTGGCATGCCACTTCACCACTAGATTTTTATTCTTTAATATTCTTTTTTATTTTTCCTTTTCTCTTTCTTGCTTTTCTTCTCCGACATCATTTCATCCTCCCGAACAACTTTTTCTTCTACCTTCATCGGAATTTTTGGGTATCAAGAGCACAAATGTACCTCTTCCATCACTGTTACTCCGG
Organism: Jaltomata sinuosa; assembly: GCA_003996215.1. Classification (NCBI taxonomy): domain Eukaryota; kingdom Viridiplantae; phylum Streptophyta; class Magnoliopsida; order Solanales; family Solanaceae; genus Jaltomata; species Jaltomata sinuosa. Next base: position 9,105 of record QJPP01003269.1, on the reverse strand, counting down.
TGAATAAGTCTTTTTTGAATCTCCATAGCTTTGAAGCCATGGATTCTTTCATTCCACTAAGGGAATTAAGCAAGGGGGTCCTCTATTCCCAGTTTTATTCATCATCTTAGCAGAAGTATTGTCTAAGGCTCTAAACTCATGTTTTGAGAATGAAAACTACAAAGGATATGGCATGTCAAAATGGAGTACCAACCTGAATCATCTAGTCTATGCAAATGATATCATTATTTTTTCTTCAGCAGACATGAAATTCCTTGAGTTGACTTTGAATATCTTACAGTAATATGAGAAGGAATTAGGACAACTAATAAATAAAGAGAAATGTACAGTTTACATGTTCAAGAACACAATTGCAGGATTGAATATGTAATAACCCTTATATTGATTTTTAGATTTTTTATGCATTTTTACTATTTTATCCCTTCTCATACTTGTATTATGGTATTTGTGAGTTGTGGGAGTGGATGACACGGTTTCCAAGGTCTTTGGTTGGATTTGAGGTAGCTTTTCATTTTGAAAAGTTTTAAAGTTGATATGGTTGACTTTGATCAGTATTTAGAGATTTAGACATCGTATGAGAATTTGTCAGTTCTGTTAGTTCCAAAATACTATTTTTGGGCTAGTAGCACTGTTGATTTGAGTCCCAAGGCATTCAGATGCGTTTTGGGTAGTTGACTGAGAAGTTGAAAGTTTTGTCCTAGAGTTGACTTTGGTCATCATTCATTGATAACAACCTCCATTGGTGAATTCTATGATTCCATTAAGTCCGGAATATCGATTTTAGTCTAATAGCATAATTGATTTGTGTTTATGGGGTTCTAAATAAATTTTGAGGGTCTGATCGGTGAATTTTTAGTTAAACTTAGTTGTTGGTTTGCTGTCTTCTGGTGCAGCCAAAAAATCCTTCTTCGTGTCCACGAAGGGAACATAACGTTCACGAAGAAGGAGATTCTTTGGTCTTCGCATTCGCATTGAGGGCACCACATTCGTAAAGGGTTATTGATCTTGGTTCAGGCGGGGAAATTTTTCTTCACTGGGAATGCAAATGGACCATCGCAAACACAATGGGTCCTAGTTGGACATCATCGTGAATGCAGCGGGCTCCCGCATTCGCCAAGAAGGGGCATGGGCAGATCTAAATTGATTTTTTTCAAATATAGACCCTATATTTCGATTTTTTAGAGTTTTCAAACTCAATTTTAGGAAGATCAAAAAAGGATTTTTGAGATTTCATCATCGGGTGAGTTTTTTATACTATTTTTACACATTTTCAAGAGATTTCACCTTCAAATGTCAGTTTTTGAACTTAGAATTTTGGGGTTTAAGGTTAAAGAATAATATTTTGATGAAATTTCATATTTGAACTCCTTAAGCTTTGGGTAAGTTAATTTTCAGCAAAATTCCAGTTTTCCCTTGTGAAATTGAGGTTGACTTCTTAGATCCGGATTAGAACCTTGATAATATGGCTATCATTGGACTTGTGTTTACCTGTAGAACCTGATTTTGATATATTGATTGCATTCGGAGGCTATTCGAAAAGAGAATACTCAAGTGTGATCAAGTAGAAACTTGGGGGTTGGATTCGAGGTAGGTTTTGACTTAACTTTCTTCAGATTTTGCTGGGTAGGGACTTATCTTGTAAAACATACTATGTGTTGGGTGAAATTGATCATTTGAGTACTACTTGAGATGAAATATCATTTTGATGCCCAAATTGGGACTTTCATTGTGTTGAGTGACAAGGAACTTAGATTCCTGGCTTGAAATTGATCATCTGTTTGCTTGGTTTGCTTTTATTTTCATGTTCATGTATACTTATTAATCTCATGGTACATGAAAAAATGTGTAATGACCCTTCCGGTCATTTCCACGTATAAGTTTTGAAGTCAAGCAAATCGACAAAAGATATCGTAAGACCTTTAACAAATTTTCTGAACTTTGGGTCAAATGTATCAGGGCTTTTCTCTCAATATATAAAGAGTTAGAAGTCCCCCAAAATACCAAATCGAAGGTCTACGAGTCTAGTTTCCAACGCACAAAACCTCACGTCCAAATGATCTCGGAGTAAAACGTTATGACTGTTTTACCGCGGACTATCTGGCAGAAAACGGGTTGCGAACCGGATCGCGAATCGAGTCGGGTTAAACTCGATTTAAGCCTCAACTTCACGTTTTAAGACGTCATTTCAGTTCCGAAACAGTTATAAAAAATAAGGGAGGATCCCGAGAGAATTCTTGAGTATCGAAAACGTGCGTATTTGAAAGTATTTTATTTAAAAGTCGAAGGTGGTAGGAAGTTATATTATATTATTATTACCTTTTCAAAATATTTTATAGGTTTATGAAAAGTATTTTGTTACGATATAATTGTATATGTATTTATTTTATAAAGTTTTTATACATTGTATTATTTTAACGGAGATAGTAAATTTAGTTATGTTGAAAATTATGTTTATAATATAGTAGGTTTTTGTCACGACCCGATTTCTCGGTCATGATGGCGCCTACAACCCCCGGTAGGTGAACCAATCCCCGTAGCCCGGAAAAGTTAGTAATGGACTACTATCTAGCAAATAAGGGAGCAAGACGAATAGATAGATAACATGGATATAAATATATACATATGCGAAAACTAAACCAAACCCCAAGACCTGGTATTATAGTACAGAGCCAAAACTACATACACGGAGTGAAAACTATCCAAAAGAATATATATACAGATGTCTCTGAATGGTAATAGAGTACATAAAGCAAAAGATAAACTAAAGCTAAGCTCCGATCGCCAAGAGCTGACCCTCAGCCTGAAGTAGTCTCCAACAGATCTCCAAGCACGAATCACAGCGATCTAACGGCGATGGCCCACGCTAGGATCTGCACCCAAAGATGCAGGGGGTAGGGGTGAGCACCAAATGCGAAGCATAAGGTACCCAGTAGGTATCACAGGCCGACTGGGCACATATAAGATAAAAGCGTAGTAATAGACAGAATAGAAGCAAGTAGTCACAGAAATCAACGAAAGATACACAGGAACTAGCCCAGAGGGAAATCAACAGAACCACATATGAGGCTAGTAAGCAGAATATACACACCATAGGCACAGGTGAAAGTAAGAAATAACGCACCTGGGGTCCTTGCAACAACAGTGTATAAAAAATAAGTTTACGAAATGGACGGTATACCGGTAACCTCAAGTGTAAGAAGAAGAGAGAAAGAGTAATGATAGGCATGCTCAGAGACATGAATCAAGCCCAACTAATCATATCAATCTCACACCCAGCAACTGACAGTCTAGCAGTAACCTATTTCATAATTAACCGTAACAGGGAATAATTCTACAAGTAAATAGAAAGAGTCTACCTATAGTCCCTCGGCCACCCATACAACCGAGGAACACAAACAAGTGAAAACAACCCTCCGGCATCCCATACTAAACCGGAGCGTACAATCAGCAAACAACAAAACAAGGGTGGACCTCGAACCATGAATGATTGATGCCATGAAGATCTCAAGTGCATGGTATCTCTGTAATGTACCTCCTACTCGGCGCCGATCCGGCCCCAGCAGGTAGGTTCATGGAAGGACTACTGCCCGTATAAACCTCTACTCCACCGTTATACCCCCTCCTTCCGGCACAGCAGCCCGTAGCCCCTGGCCGCGGATGCAAAGGTACATGGAGGTCCCAGACCCCATACTAAAACTCAGTATCAGAACATGTATCAAGATAGAGACCCAGTCTCGATATCAAGATAGAGACCCAGTCTCGAATATGCATGCCCAGACCCTGTCCAGGACTAAAAATAGTAGGAAAATATCTCAAAAGCCCCTCCCATGGTGCCCGAGCGTAATCGGGTCTAAACAGTAAAAAGTCATCTCAGGTGCTCGGTCCGACCGAGACTAAAAATCATCTCAAGTTGCAAGAAAACTCAACTAGCACTCTGGCCCTGCCGAGTCTAGCGTAGTAGTAAAACTGGTGTCTTAAAACATAATTTTACTTTCTTGCCCAAAAATCTCCACAAGTGAAATCAACCATTTCCAAATCATTTCCATCAAAAACGGCCCCCCCCGGGCCATGCAAGATTTAGAAAACAGTGCCAGTAGGCCCGAAGCTAAAACCACAGTAAAACATGGATAAAACCTCTTTATATGTATGGAAATGGTATGATCACACACAATAGCTGCCCCGCAGCTCACAATCAACCTATCGACCCTGCACAGGCCCACAGCTACTCAGCAAGCATAACCAGCCTAGAAGGATAATTCTATGCCCGGGACTCGCGGACATTCCCAAAATCCCACCTTCTATGTTCCAGAGTCAACAAGGCCTCACAGGACCACAAGGGTAAATAAAATATAACGGCAAATACTACAAACAACGGAGGAACAAAAGTAGGCGGATATGAATAAAGCGGTCAAGGTCTGTGGTACCAACCTAATAAACCAACCCAAGGATGCCCATTAATACAATTTTATTTTATATATACGGAGTCTAGGGAAAATAAACCGTAACCTACCTGTCGTCCGATGACAAGCTTGAACCTCTCCGAAAAACCTCCAACACGAAAACAAACTCGGACTCGGGCTTGAATAACTTGACGTAAATAATTGATTTTCTTTCGGTGATCGAACGAGGTGTCAACGTAATTTCTTTCCACCAAATATTCTCCACGGTAAGAACATATATCTCAATTTGCAACTACTGCTAACCATATCTCACAATAATACCTAAGCTAAATTTAAGGATAAATACTAATAGTAGATATAAGTTAGGCAGAATGTATATATTTGGAACATTAGTGGAACGCCTGGTGGCGTTATGCACCATGGTGTGCACTTTCCACAACTCCACGTGGAGTTGGTGTCCACCTTAAAGTATTTTATCACGTTATATATATACTCGGGTATTGCGTAAATTCGTGGTAAAATAAATATAGCTTTTTTGAATATACCATAATTAATAGAAAATCATTTCAAATAAAACCTACTATATTATAATAATAAATTTTAACATAACTAAATTTTACTATCTCCGTTAAAATATTATGGAGTATAAAAACCTTATAAAATAAGTACATATACACTTATATCGTATCAAAGATATTTTTCATAAACCTTTAAAATATTTTGAAAAGGCAATAATAATATAATTTTTACCCAATTCAACTTTTAAATAACGTATTTTCAAATACGCATGATTTCGATACTCAAGAATTCTCTCGGGATCCTCCCTTATATTTTATCACTGTTTCGAAACTGAAATGGCATTTTAAAACGTGAAGTCGAGGCTTAAATCGAGTTTAACCCGACCCGGTTCGCGACCCGGTTCGCAACCCGTTTTCTGCCAGACAGTCCGCGGTAAAACAGTCATAACTCTTTACTCCAAGATCAGTTGGACGTGAGGTTTTATGCGTTGGAAACTAGACTCGTAGACCTTCGATTTGGTATTTCGGGGGACTTCTAACTCTTTATATATTGGGAGAAAAGCCCCGAGACATTTGACCCAAAGTTCAGGAAATTTTTTAACGAACTTACGATAACTTTTGTCGATTTGCTTGACTTCAAACTTAAACGTGGAAATGACCGGAAGGGTCATTACAGTTTTGTTCGAAATAATTTTCTAAGGATTGTGGTATATTCAAAAATTATATTTATTATACCACGAATTTATGCAATACCCGAATAGATATATATTGGGGAGTGAAATAATTGGATTGACACCACATTAACACGTGGTGTCAATTGCATAGTCATTCGATGACTAAGTGCTGAAGATAGTGGAAAGGTTGATATATCCATTTTAAGAAAGTGTTTTCTGCCTAACTTTTATAAACTTTGCATCATGTAAATAAGTACTGAACATGGTTAATGGAGAATGAGTTCATTTCTCTCAACAAACACATCAAGTATGCTACATCACGCATGTTGATATATCACACTGTGTAAAAGAGAATTTGTGGATTATCCAAGTGGTGTGGTACGAGAGCATCAAAAAGAAGTTAATTATCTACGTCAAGTTATTCCGTCCCAAACCCGATTCTGATTTAGTTTTGAATTTTCTCGGAGTGGTTCGAGCTTGGACATCGTTGTTCTAGCAGCTTGTCGTCGGACGACAGGTAGGTTACAGTTTATTTTCCCTAGACTCCGTATATATAAAATAAAATTGTATTAATGGGCATCCTTGGGTTGGTTTACTAGGTTGGTACCACAGACCTTGACCGCTTTATTCATATCTGCCTACTTTTGTTCCTCCGTTGTTTGTAGTATTTGCCGTTATATTTTATTTACCCTTGTGGTCCTGTGAGGCCTTGTTGACTCTGGAACATAGAAGGTGGGATTTTGGGAATGTCCGCGAGTCCCAGACATAGAATTATCCTTCTAGGCTGGTTATGCTTGCTGAGTAGCTGTGGGCCTGTGCAGGGTCGATAGGTTGATTGTGTGAGCTGCGGGGCAGCTTTGTGTGTGATATACCATTTCCATGCATATAAAGAGGTTTTTTATCCATTGTTTTTACTGTTGGTTTTTGGCTTCGGGCCTACTGGCACTGTTTTCTAAACCTTGTATGGCCCGGGGGGCCCATTTTTTATGGAAATAATTTGGAAATGGTTGATTTCACTTGTGGAGATTTTTGGGAAAGAAAGTAAAATTATGTTTAAAATCATCAGTTTTACAATTATCGCTAGACTCGGCAGGGCCGGGGTGCTAGTTGAGTTTTCTTGTTACTTGAGATGATTTTTAACCTCGGTCGGACCGAGCACCTGAGATGACTTTTTACCATTTAGACCCGGTTACTCCCGGGCACCCTTGGAGGGGTTTTTTTTGGAGATATTTTCCTACTATTTTTAGTCCTGGACAGGGTCTGGGCATGCATATTTGAGACTGGGTCTCTATCTTGATATCGAGACTGGGTCTCTATCTTGATACCGAACTTGCTTCCGGATGACATGTTCTGATACTGAGTTTTAGTATGGGGTCTGGGACCTCCATGGACCTTGCCATCCGGGTCAGGGGCTATGGGCTGCGTGTGCCGGAGGAGGGGTATACGGTGGAGTAGAGGTATACGGGCGGTGTCCTTCCATGGAACCTACCTGCTGGGCCGGATCGGCGCCGGATGAGGTACATACAGAGATACCATGGCACTTGAGATCTTCATGCATCATATCATTCATGGTTCGAGGTTCCACCCTTGTTTGTTGTTTGCTGATTGTACGCTCCGGTAGTATGGGATGCCGGAGGGTTTGTTTTCACTTATTTGTGTTCCTCGGTTGTATGGGCGGCCGAGGGACTGTAGGTAGACTTTTGCTTTTTACTTACAGAATTGTTCTCTATTATGGATAAGTATGAGATTGGTATGATTAGTTGAGTTGATTCATGTCTCTGAGCATGCCTATTATTACTCTTTCTCTCTTCTTCTTACACTTGAGGTTACCGGTTTACCGTCCATTTCGTAAACTTATTTTGTATACACTGTTGTTGCAAGGACCCCAGGTGCGTTGTTTCTTACTTTCACCTGTGCCTATAGTGTGTATATTCTGCTTACTAGCCTCACATGTGGTTCTGTTGTTTTCCCTCTGGGCTAGTTCCTGTGTACCTTTCGTTGATTTATGTGACTACTTGCTTCTATTCTGTCTATTACTGCGCTTTTATCTTATATGTGCCCAGTCGGCCTATGATACCTACTGGGTACCTTATGCTTCGCATTTGGTGCTCACCCCTACCTCCTGCATCTTTGGGTGCAGATCCTAGCGTGGGCCATCGCCGTTAGACCGTTGTGAATCGTGCTTGGAGATCTGTTGGAGTCTACTTCAGGGTGAGGGTGAGCTCTTGGCGATCGGAGCTTAGCTTTAGTTTATCTTTTGCTTCATGTACTCTATTACCATTCAGAGACATCTGTATATATAGTTTTGGTTTATTTGTACTCCATGTATGTAGTTTGGCTCTGTACTATGATACCAGGTCTTGGGGTTTGATTTAATTTCCGCATATGTATATATTTATATCCCTGTTGTCTATTTTATTCGTCTTGTTCCCTTATTGCTAGATAGTAGCCCATTACTAACTGTTCTGGGCTACGGGGATTGGTTCACCTACCGGGGGTTGTAGGTGCCATCATGACCGAGAAATTGGGTCGTGACAACTTGGTATCAGAGCTTTAGGTTCACCGGTGTCATCCGTATAGGAGCCAATGCCTAGTAGAGTCCTGCGGATCGGGGCGAAGACGTCCGTACTCAATCTTTGGGAGGCTACAGTGGCATTTTAGGAAATTTAACTCTTTCATTGCTTCTGTGTCTTGCGTTGTACCCTTGAAGTTTCTGGAAATCTCATTTGTTCTACTTCATTCTTGCGCAGATGGTTCGTACGAGATCATCGGCTTCACGCGAAAATGAGCCTCCCACTCCAGCTAAGGGTCGAGGACGCCCTCGATCAGTGGCACTTGCTAGAGCTGCTAGGGTGGAGATAGAGCCCGAGCAGCATGTGGTTCAGGGGGCAGCCCATGTACCACCAGCACCAGTACCAGCTCCATTGCCCACTTCTGTGCCATCTCCAGCCGCAGCTCCGTCTCCAGATATTCGGGGATTACTATTACAGCTTTTGGTTGTGATTGGAGAGCAGCCTTCTGAAGTAGCGCAGACATCCGCTCAGGGGGCAGCCCTGGGTGCACAGAGCTTAGGAGCACAGCCGGCTACTATGGCTCCCCGTGCGGAGGTTATTCCGATTCCATCGGTTGCACAGCCTCTTGCTCCTCCCCCAGCTATGACAGAGTCAGAGCAGAAGGCGTTGGGTAGGTTTTTAAGGTTAGCACCTCCGAGGTTTGCGGGTACTTCTGGACAGGATCCACATGACTTTATTACTACCTGTGAGGAGATGTTGCATCATCTGGGTTTATTGGAGACTCACGGGGTTGGTTATACTACCTACCAGTTGGAGGGCCCAGCGAAGTTATGGTGGAGGGCTCAGGTTGCTTGTAGACCACTGTCGTCACCTCCTTTGACCTGGTCTGAGTTTTACGAGGCCTTTATGGCCAAGTTCCTACCCCAGAGTGATCGGAGCGTCGCAGGGAGCAGTTCACTCACCTTGTGCAGGGATCTACGACTATCTCAGAGTATGAGAC